>VWPU01000332.1:32067-64160 GCA_013398955.1 Callaeas wilsoni | reverse complement strand
CGGCGAGCGGCGGCAGCGCCCTGCGAGGGGCTGGCGCTGGCCGGGGCCGGGCGGCCCTGAGCGCCCAGGCAGCTGATGGAGGCGCGGGAGCGGCAGCGCGGCTCCCGCACGGGATGACGAGCGGGGCCGAGGAGAGTTCCACGGTCCTGAGGGGCCGAGGCGGCGCATGGAGGCATCGCGAGCCCCAGGGAGCGGCAGGGTGGCTCCGGACACCGCGGGGATCCTGTGCGGGGAACAGCTGGTCCCTGGGGTGTGGAAGGATGGGACGGCCCGGCACAGACCTGCTTCCATGGGCAGGCTGTGCAGCAGCCCACACAGCACGGCGGGCCGAAGCCGCGCTGGCAGCACTGCCTTGCCAGAGTTGGTGTGCTTGGGCTGCTTGACAGCATCGATTTTGTAGGTTCATCACGTCTAGTGGTGGCAGTTCTCACACTCCTAGGATAGGACCTCCACTGTTCCCATTAAACTGCTTCAATTCTTCATTGTGTAGTGACAGACTTCAGATCCAGGGGTTACCATGGTTTTATTTTCTTTCTCTTGTGATAATTTTTGGAAAATCACCCGTAGTATGACTTCTTGCCTCAAGAGAGGCTTGTGATGGTGATTTTGTGTTGTGATTAATAATGGGACGTGCCACTTCACCAACGATCTTCTTCCTGCACTGAATAAGTGACATTTAGCATACAGTCTTGCCATAGGGTATGAGAGAAAGGCTTGTTTTACCCATCAACATAGGGCTAACACTTCTCCTGGATCCATCTGCCAGTCTCAGAACTTGCTACTGAAATTTGATGCTCTGGAAAGGTTACAGTGCTGGTGGTATTGGTTGATGAAGGACATTCATACAGGGATAAAGGCACATACACATTTAGTGTGGATACCTTTACTATTGAAACATGGCACATTCATCAAAGCATTTTGAAAATTAGTTTTCTTGGTCTTTTTAGAGACATAATTCAGCAATCTAGAGAATGCAGTTTGTGACAAAACTTCACTGGTTATGTCAGTTGGACCACAAAATCTTGAAGCTCTCAAGAGCAGTTGGTTGTGGACTAGCTGTAGAGGTGAAAAACTTCATGGTTTTTCATGCCCTGGTTTTAGATACAGTCAAAATGACTCGCAGTGTAATTCTAAAAGTACTGAATTATTACTCTTGTAAATTTAATTGCACATTTCCAAAACGAAATTGGACACTGGAGCTGGCCCTGCCACCCAATGGTAATGTTAGGGAATTATTTTTCATTGCTTCTCTTAAATTTGATTGCTTTCCTCCAGATTTTATATTCAGTCGCAAGTCTCAAACAAACAAAAGAAGGCTTTCTTTTTTTTTTTTTTTTTTTTTCTTTTTCTTTTTTTTTTTTTTTTCCCCAGCAGCATCAGATTTTGTTCTGGCTATGGGTAGTCCATTTCTCCTAATGCTGTTCCCTAGCACTGGTAATTTGGGTAGAGTCAGAATTTTGAATGCCACTCTTAAAACTGAGGCAGTGATAGTGTCTTCAGCAGTTTCAAAGCATGGTATAGCTCTTGAAATTTCTTGAAAATTTGTGGCAGAGTGAAAGGAACCAGGTCAGATCCTGCATGGAAGGAGAGTGTAGCAGAACTCTGCTGGTTTACTTGTCTCTGAGTAGCAGCTAGATGGCTTCTCAATACATAGGTACATGTATCACCAGCAGTCACAAATGTACCAGCCAGTTTACCATTTACACTACAACTAACTGGGGAAATCACTGGGGAAATGGGTGGAAAAGTTGGCATTGATGAAGTGGGTTATTCTGATTGGATGGGTAAAAGGACTGGGAAATAATTCACATGCAAATCACTAATCTTTCCTTTTTCTGCTATGTGTCTTGCAATTTTTAAAAACTTGTTTTGGCCAAAGCAGTTACTGAATTCTGGGTGAGTAGGTGAAATGTTTCTGGCTGCCTTAAAACTGATAAATATAAGAATTTCCCCCATCTCCATATATCGCTCATCTGGTGATGTGTAAAATAAAGACAGTCCATTTGTGAGAGCGATTTTTGGGAATGAAGTGGTTCTGATTGCTGCATGGGGTACAACTCACATAAAATTGAGCAGTCTCTATTTTTGCAAGAAATATTAAATTTTTAAGTAGTGCTTGAGGCTCATAGTGGTGGAAGTTTACTTAATATATTGTAGATATAGTAAAACTCTGAAAAAATGCATTTCAGGCATATCCTCATAAAATGCTGGCAGAAGATGCACAGATAAATTCTAAAACATTAATTCAGTTGTACAATGACTGAAGTCTTTTATGGTGTCTTGTGGGTTTGTCCAAGTTTAAACTTCTACTTTATTGTTCTAAAATCTGTTACATCTTTTGCAAAACTGTATGATTATAAAAGGCATTCTTTATTTTACAGACTGTTTGGTAATAGAATATTCTATGCAAACATATTGCTGCCTTGCTACAATTAGCAGCTCAGAGGACATTCGTTTTCATAGCTAAAAGCTATCCTGTTATCCTGTGTGGCTGTAGACAGACAAGCCACTTAATCTTTCTTAGAAACATTTAACCACTGATAAAGTATTTCACTTTTCTGTCTTTTCTATTGAGTTTTACACACTGCAGGACCAGTTCAGCAGTGTTATGGGACCATGCAGTGCCCAGTTTGCTGAGTCTTCCAAGTGCTCTGAAGGGATAGCAAAGCAGCTTACTCCATTGCAGAGACTTATTTGTGCTATAAAAATTTATAAAAGTGTATCTTACGTTTCAGGTGTAAATGGTGGGGATGCAATAAATACATGGTCAGCAAATTGACTGGAACCAACAGTGCACATCCAGATCTTTCACATTTGGGGAGAAACTAGGTATTTGAGACTCAGACTTGTAGTTCAGAGCACTACCAAAGAGATTTGATCACATCTGTATTTTAGTGACAGCTGAAGGTCATGGAATCATTAAGATTGAAAAAGACATCCAAGATCATCGAGTCCAACCTTTGAGTGATCACCACTTTGTAAACTAGACCATAGCAATAAGTGCCACATATAGCTGTTTCCTGAACGCTTCCAGGGATGGTGATTCAACCTCCCTGGGCAGATCTTAAGGAGAAGAAGCTTTCAGCTGAATGAAATCACCAGAAAAGAAAGCATGAGAAGAGGTAATGTCTTACTGATATATTCAGGTTTGTCCTGATATACCAGATGTTTTGGGGAAAAAAACCTGTAGAATCAGTCATTTCTGCTAGTGAGGCACTACATTAGGGAGCAACTAGTCATCTTTTCTGTTTGTAGGCCAGAGTCAAGCAGCTGCGTTGCTGAAGGGAACAGAAAGACTGTTGAACTTTTCAGTGAAAGCCCTGTAAGGTACCCAGCAGCATCTGCATGTGTCTTCTGTGCCCTCTGCTGGCTGCAGCCCCAGAGGCTCTAGTGCATGCCCTAAATTCTTGTCATGCTCTGGTGAGGGAAAAGGGGAAGAAGGATTTCTCTAAGGACTGTTATAGTGGCAGATTAAGGTTTTTAACTCAAAAATTCTGTGATTTGGATACCTAAACTTGGTGTATGCAGTTCATGCTGAAATAGTGCATAGGATTTACAGGCAGCCCAAGTCTGTTATTAGTCCAGTGCCCTTAATTACCAGCTGCCCTAGCAGTAAGGTACTTTGTGCTTTGTTGTCACATTAACCATGTTGTCGTTGTGGGACTGCAGGGTGCCCTTAGCCTCCCTTTAAACGGATGGCTGATTTGTCCCTGGCTCAGGAAATCATCACTTGACACAGGCAAGCTGTCGTCTTGTCTCAACCTGCTAGTAGCCTGAGGGAGCAGTGTGCTCCATGAGACTGCCAACATATGGTATATTTCTTCTGCAGGATCTTGAAGAGTTCTGTTGAATAAATATATTTCCTGATATGAAAACAAAGGCAGAGACAGGTAACTGCATATTGTCTAGAGTGCAAATATATATGGAGCTGAATGGCACCCTCTTAAATTGTGTGCACAGAACCAAAACGTCACTTGAATATATAAAGTAATGATCCACATTAATTTTCATGCTGTCTGTTTGTATCTGATTGCTAATCAATTAAATACCTTGTCTGTTATAAACTGAGGCTTATACAAGCATACACTGAAAAATGTCATCTAATTACTACCGACCAAGGAGAACTATAATCAATATACCATGATGGTGGTAACACATTAGTGAACATAATTAAATCCAAACTTATTCCCTTAAGGATGCTAATATTGATAGGTGCCCTTTACCTTCTTGTCCTTTACTTTCTTACATATAACAAGGAGACAACAAATGTGGGAAGCTTTTGCACTCCTGAGTGGCAGTGACAGTGAAGTGAAGAGTAGCTGCTGCAAGAGTTTTAGAACAGCTACGTGAAAGAACTATTCTGTAAAGACCCTGATCCTTGACTGGTATACACAAAAGCTTAGAATTTATCTTGAATACAGCATGTCTTCATCATGATAAAAAATATTGTGAAGCAGGGTTAATAATCAATGAAGTATTTCCAGAAAAACAGACAGGGAGGTCTGGGATAGCCACACATTGGGAATCATTTAGAAGTGATAAGGGATGAAGTTAGACTAGTAAGCTTTTTGAATCTGTTTCCAGTCACCTATACAATGGCTTTCAGTAACACAGGAGGAAAAAATGCCACAAAAGAACAACAAAAAAAGTCTTTCGGAAAGATGAAATCATTAAATAAAACAGTATTTTTTTTAAGACACACAATAAGCATTTTTTTTGTATCAATGTTTTTTTTCTGAAATGAAACTCATTCCTCCAGCTTGAAGTCTAAGGCCCTAATTTTGCTGGCTATCTGCCAGTGCAGAAGAGCTGGCACAAGCACAGTGTGAAAAAATCTTTCAAGTAAGTTTTATTGTGTATGCTTAAAGGATGGAATTTAGTTGTCATCTTAAAAAGGTCATCAGTACTCCATAACAGAATGTGTTTTAAAATTATGTAACTGTCTTTGCTGTCTTGTTGTTTGTACTGAAAAGTGATGGATAGGTACATGTAGAAATCTAATCTGGTCTGGAAATTGTCTAGAACCTATTGCACAGGTCTGAAATCTTCTGTACAATTCTTTGCTGATACATATGTACAACAGGGTATCCCAGTGTGGTGCAGGGAATAAAGCAAATTTTGCTGAACTCTTTGGGATTATAGTCACATCCTAGGCTGTCTACAAAGTGATATTACTGGCTTCTCAAAATATCTCTCCATGTTGTAATTTTTACCAAAAAAAGCAAAAACCCTGTAAGGTGAGGACTAGACTACGTTTTCATTCTGTTCAGATTCTTTAAGTGCCAATTGCCATCTCTCTTTGAAGTATCAATATCTTTGTATGTCCCAGAATAAGTAACACAATAAACTAGATCCATTTTATTCAGATAGAGAAGCACAATTTCAATTAAAATTTTAGCAAAATGTCAAAACATTGAAGGAGGGTATTTAACAGCTTTCTCTTAAACAGACCCTTTCGTCAAACCCACTTTAGCATTTCCCTGTCCCTAAGTATTGCCAGCCTGAGGTCTCTCTAGAAAGGAGAAATACAAAATAATGAGTGGCAAAGTGAACTGTTCTTCTAGTATTTAATCTTTTCAAAAATACAAGAGTGCAAGAAATGAAAACTGTAAGGCTAACTAATGATTACAGGAAATACAGTGAATGGAAGAAAATCTCTTTGGAAAAGGGTCAACTTTAGGAGAAAATAAGTTTGGCTTTGAACACAAGATAGTCATCAGCAATGCAAGGCACCCCTTTCCTTTTTTTTTCCTTTTACTCTGTGGAGACTCATTGACTCCATGGTGACTCTTTATCATAGAATATAGGTAAGACAAATATAATACAGAGAAAAATAATATATTTGGAAAATACTGTAATTTAACACATAGCAGACCTAAATCCTGAAGTCTTTAGGGTTTAAAGCATGAATTGCAGATACATGTAGGTAACATAAATAATCCTGAATGAACATTTGAAAGGTGGTTTGCAAAGCATTGTGCATCAGAGCAAAAGGTGGATAGCTACTTACATATGCAGCTTAGGAAGGCACAGTTCATTGCAACAGACTGCTTTCCTCTCATTTTCTGTTTACTTTCCTGGTCCTGGCTGTTCTCAAGGAAAAAAGAGATGGGATTGGATGACTGGATGAATAGGTCTAACATAACAGTGTGTTCCTTTATCTTTACAGTGAGCCTTGAGGAAAGGTTGTCAATATTAAGTACCAGGTAGGTAAAAATGTTGAATGGGAAGAGACTGGTCTGTCCACATTCTCCATGGCTTCGCTCTTTAACTTCTGCAGTTCACTTCCTCTGTGTCCATTGGGAGGTCCTGGGTGCTCTGTTTCAACTCTTCTGTGATTTTATCTCCTCATTCCTCCTTTTTTGGTGATTTCCTGCTTGAATCATCACAAATGTTCTGCTTGCTATTACCTGGCTGATAGTCAAAAGTATTCATGGCAAAACTTGTACATTTTGTGAACCTGCAAGCTGTCTTACCACAAAGTGCTACAGATCCAGTATCTTTCAGTTTAGCTATGTTGTGAAAAAAATAGAATTTCACGTAAGTCATACAAGTTTTGCTAAGGCATTACCAGTGATGTTTCCAGTTTTTAGAAACCCTTTGATAGTTACCACAAATGCAGTGTGAGGGGAGTTCAGGCACAGGAATTATACCATGCCTTTTCTTTACCCAAGAAAGTACCCACGAAGTAACCAATATCAAAGCCACAGTGGAAAAAAGCATGTTGTTACACAGGTGATCAAAACCAGATGGATTCTTTTGTGCTGAACAATCTGCTACATATATATATATATTTATTCATGATTCCAGTTGGAACTTTAATGGCAGAAACAGCTTTGACTCGTGGACTTATCACTGTATCTGGGATGAGAAAATTGTTACTTCCTCTTGATAACTTGCTGTCCAAAAGCCATAAAACATTATTTCTCCATGTTAAGTCTAAAGGCTTCATCTATTTTTCTGCATCTCTGTTATGACCAACAACCTGAAAATTCAAAGAAAGTGAATATAATACGTGTTTTCTGCTAGATTAAGGAATGAACTTTTTATAAGTAAATGGCCACTATGTTGAAATCCTGAAATATTTTTATTGGTGAGGCAGGCTGTATCTGTGGGAAGTGGTGAATTTTTATGCATATCATGCCTAGCTCTAGGAAGAGTTTTAATGTATCCATATCAGCAGTCACCCTTCACCCGTCAGAAGGCTGACTGTTAAGCATCTGACAGAATAATTTGAAAATATTTTTTTATCAAATAAGGTGCAGTTAATTGCTTCTAAATGCTTAAACTGATTATATCTTAATCATAACGAGACTCCTGATATGATACTGGGAGTAGTTTTCTTCTGAGGTATCTCTGCTACTTTCATGCTGCTTTTGGCAATGGAATACTATTAAGCTAATACTTTAAGTTCTGTCAGCAAACTGAATCAAAAAGGTGGTCCTGGCATTGAGAACCATGGGAAGTGAATAAAGGGAGTCTCAGGTCCCCAGTGACACTTATTTTTCTGCCTCCACTGCTGGGTTTTCATAAGGAGCAAACTGGTTTTCACCAAAGAGACTCCTCAGGAAATAATGAGGCATAAAGTGCCATGCACAGACTTTTGTCCAAATGGCACATACAGCCCTATCCAGTTCCTAGGGATTGCTGGATGAAGAAACTAGGACTGGTGACCTGTGCTGGCAGGGAATGCACAGGCAGAGCAGATGAATTGTGAGTATTGGCAAGACAAAACAACTGGAAACCAAGTAAGGGACATCTGAAATAAGGGAGACGGTTTGTGAGAAGAAAGGATTAACTGCTGCAGCTCAAATTTTAAATAATACAGCTGTCATATTCAAAGTCAATGTTTACACTGAAATTAGAACCTTTTGAAGAGTTACAAATATTTTTAATTAAAATAAAAACTACAGGATCCCTGAAAGTTTTGTGAAAAGTGGAGGAACATTACATTAATCAGATAAATTTTATGCTGCAAAGTTCCACAGATCAAAAGTTAAGCCAAATATTTTTAAAAGCTAATTCCATTCATATGGAATGAAATTAATTATTGCATAGAGCATCAGACTTGATGACTTATTTTATATATTATATATTTAACTGTCTTAACTTGAAGTACACAAAAGAGCATTGTCAACAATTACATTTTTTCAAATATAATGGTTAAAAATGTAAACTGTAAAAAATGTTTCTTATTCTGGATTATCCTCTCCTATGGCATAGTCAGTATATATAGACCAGTATATCTTTGGCACAGATAGTAGTTTATAGAACTAAACTGAAGAAATATATTCAAGCTGAAGTGGCATCTATGGATTAGAAAAGGTTACCTGATACAGATAAGACCATAAGCCTTTTCAGGAATTATTTTGTTTGTTTGTTTTGTAAATAAAACCTTTAGGATTTCAAATATAGTCAGGCAAAAGGATATTCTCACTTTCATGGGTCATTTGTATTAAGGTTCTCAAAAGTAGAATTAAGTGAAACAGATCAAACATCCTTATCTTATAGGAGAAAGAACTACTGAAAGTACGAGTATCATTTTCTTCTAAATCATAGTTATTGGCAGCTGTAACAGTGTTATATTCTGCAGTTGTTATATTAAGTATATTATTTCCAAAGGCAGATTGGAAATCTTCTATTTCAGGATGTGTAGATAATGTCACCTTACTCTCAGAGGTAAATGAAAATGCAGTTCTGTTAGACAGGATCTTTTCTTCAGAGGCTTCTATGTTAGAAAGTGAATTTGAGGATATCTGAATGCAAATATCTTCTGAAATGCAAGCATGGAGATAATGGATGTCATTTATATCAGCTCTGGGTTCACAGCTGTGCCCTGCATAACAATGGCAATCAAATTTTTCTATGAATGTTTGCAGATCCTGATATGATGGTTGCCCTTGTAAAGTGTATTTTCCATCCTTTGTCATTTGAATTGCAATATTCTCAGGGTTCAAGTGAAGATAGTCACTGGAATTCCATTTTTTCCGTGCACAAGCACCAGAGTCTTGGCATAGCACTTGGCTACATATTCTGGCTGCCATTGTGACGTTGATGAGGTATGGGGTCAAAGTCCTCCTAAGGTAGTTGTCCAGAGTTCTACAGGTATTCTGTGAAAAGAGTATTATACTTCCACAGTTTAGTATGGAAAGCATTAAAATGCTGTCATTCCAATAACAGTACCACAGTATATATCTATAATTGTTTCCCCTGAGGATTTGATAATAGCTATAACTTGTTGTTGGAAGCAAGTTTATCTGAGAAGCTGTTATAAAATTCAAGGATCACAGCAAATTTATGTTGTGTAGTTGCTGGAGATGTTACAAAAAGCACTTAGATCAGAAAGCAGTTGTCTTCAAGCTTTCATTTTATCTCTATATTTCATGTAGCTTTTTGAATCAGATGCATTTAAAGAAGTTCCATGAAGAATTGAAGTTCCTTTTTAATTCTTAAATAGTTTGAATAGATCTTGGATAAAAACCTCACTTCTTTAGCCTAAACAAATACTTTTTCTACCAAGTAATCTCTATGAGACTTTTCAGCTTTCCCCTGACCTGAATAGCTTGGCTACAGGGTAGGGAGCTTTCATGGCATTTTTAAATGAAAAGAATTGTGGTCGGATGGTCAAATTGAAGGTATGCTAAGATAATTGATCATTCTAACTGATCATGAAATTGGCATATATTCTCTGCATTCTTGGCACAGTTTAATAACCAGATGGTTTGGGAACTCTCTCTTTGTTCCTGACGTTACGGGCATTTGCCCAATACCACACGTAGATACGCCTAATATTTATACCCACAGAGATCACTTTAGTGAATCTGAGATATATGTAGGCTTTTTAGTTTTCTTTTAGGTATATATAAAAATACTTCCAAGAAATTTTGATTGATGCAGAAGTGAGGCTTACAGTAATATTTCGTTGCTGAAATGCTAGTGACTGTGAAAGCTGTAAAAAAGCAGGTGCAATCAGTGCACAAATACATAGTCTGACTGGGCTGTGGAGAGTTCTTTTTTCTTTCAGGAATTTCAAAATTCAGATAATAAAAGTTGCTGCGCATCTATGTTCTGATATTGAGATATCAGAATGGGCAGAAAAGTTCCAGGTGCAACTGATACCCTTTCTCAAAGGCAGGCAAACAAAAAAAGTCAGAATGGGGTGCTTTGGGGAATAACAGCCTTACAGAGCTGTGGAGGTGTATTTGGCCATGCTTTCTGTGACAGGAGCTCTGGCAGGGATGAAGCATTTTGGTTCTTTTGCACTCAGAAGACTTAACGAGTCTTCCCATAAAATAGTTTGTTATATCTAACTTGCCTGGTTGTGAATGAACTACTTGGAAAGAATTATGAGAACATCCTTGTAACAGTTTCTCAAACTATGTATTTCCCCTTCCTAAAACAAACCAGAGTTTTTTTTCTTCTGACTCAGATGTTTCATACAATGAAATTAATCAAAGTAGTATTTACAACACACAGAACAGGCTAGGGCTGAACTTTTACAGACTGACTCCTCCTAGTGCTTCAACTATTATTGCCATATTCACCACTCCAAAAAGCAGAAGAGTCTTTAAAAAATTGTTCTAGGCAAGCCAAATTAATTTTTTCTTCACCTCATGACTGGAATGAAATAGAGATATAGGAATTCTTTCTTGTACTAATTAAACAAGTGCTAACTTGCCTACAATTATCATAGTAACTTGTCCAGTTACCCAGAGTCAACAGTACTGATACTTTGAAAGATTGAACTCTTGTTCTGCGTAGTCAATGGTGACCTTAATAAGCCTCAGATGTGCTTGGGTTTTGACTACAAAAAACTGCTGGCAATATGGAGTCATCATTTTAAAAGTAGAAGATATGATGTAAGTGTTCATAATGTTTTACACCCTTTTTGTTTTATTTCTCCTTAAAAATGTCATATAATAATAGATTTGGCATACCTTATTTTGTGTTAAGTTCATATCACCCCAGATCACAATTCCAGAAGCACCCAGTGCAGCAGATTCTCCGATGGTATTTACCAGGTCATCCTGAGGGAAAATGTGCAAAGAATCATACAAATGTAATTAACCTATAACATAAGGGCAAATTAAAAAATGCATATAGTAAATGACATATCCAAAATAACTACTTTGAAGACAGCAAGCAATGATACGTGATGCAAATGTCAAGCTCTCAATTGCACAATTTTATCCTGGGATTGGATTGCACAGGTCATACCAGAAAATGTTGCCAACAATATCCAATTTATATATGTCATCTGATTAGAAAAATAAGGCTGTAAAACGGAGCCAGTGGTTAGGCATATGACATACAGTCCTCCAACCATGTTAAGGCTTATTTTGCTACATTGCCTCCTGGCTGCTCAGAGTTGGTAGCAACTGATTTCAGTAATGCTGTGGGATAAAGATGCTGGAAAGCATAGGGTTTTTTTTGGTTTTTTGGTTTTTTTTTGTTTTGTTTTTGGGTTTTTTTGTTTGTTTTTTGGGTTTTTTTTTAAAAAACATAATTTCTGTTACCTGAAAGTGCTAAAACAGAAAAGTAGCAAGAGAAAGAGCTTTTAACAGTAGCAATCTCCATTTTCCAGAGAATGGCTCTGGTTTTTTACAGAGATTGATTTCTGTTCAGTTCTCCTTTTAGGGTCAGCTATTAGCCCAGTCCCAGCAAAAAAAATGCCTATACGGGATGGGAGAGGACTATGATAATGAGAAAAACAATTAAAAAGCAACTTACTGTAGGGTACAACACACACAAAAAAAAAAAGAATTAAAGATTACAGGATTTCAATTATTAATTAAGATCCCAGCAGGGCCCCTGACAGCACCCCTTGCTCCCTGAAGGTATCCACAGAGCTGGGGACAAAACTTGCTAATGCTCTGTCCAGAATGTGGAAGGACACCAGACACGATGCCATAACCAGGACTCTAACTTCCCCTTCCTCATGGGCTGGAACACCAAGAAGAGATTCCCCAGAGTAGTGGTATGTCTGGTAGGGTAGATGTCTAAAAAAACGTGAAGGGGAAAGTATAGCCAGAATTTCCATAAGATGATTGGGTTTTAATCAGAGCTTAACCTTAACTAACCCATGACATGCTGAAATACCATTTTAAAAGCTACTTGAGTACAACTAAGGATGGAATTTTCTCACTAGCTTTAAACACTTTTTAAGGAAAGAGAGACTCCATTTTACTGTGGTTTTTTTCTTATAACCTAAAAAGCAGGCAGTAGGTAAGCCCAGTATTACTAATTCTCTTTGGAAGACTTTACTCATATTTCTTTCCTCTGACTAAATGTGCTAAATATGTCTTCTAGCTTTGTGATATTTTGTTACATGTGAGGACAACTCAGAGAATAAAACACTATTGGATAAATATAATAAGAAATGTTTGAAAATAGATCTCTTAGTGTTCTATTTGGTCAAATTTCTTTGATGAATTAATTTAATTTTTTGGACCAAACTGCACACTTTTTTTGTATAGTATAGTATAGAATTTTTTAGTTTAGTATATTTGCTAAATAAGTGTCACCTAGAAATTTCTTGCCATATAAATTTGAACTATTTAAAGTCTAGCTTCACTCACCTCAGAGAGATATTCCTCATAGACATCTGTGAATACTGGACGTGTATATACAAAAACTGGAAGGGGATGACTAGAGTTAGAGACAAAGGAAGTTCTAATGGCTTCTTGAACTCTGTTGCGAACAAAGAGTTGAGCATTTCTGGAAGATTTTAAGGCTGTCTCTAGATAGATAGATGGATAAAGTGCTGTGCTTTTCTCCCACAACCAGTTAAGCTCATTATTTCTTTCTATTTCAATATCTAAACAGGTTCCTGTATAATTGTGTGGGTTTTGTTTGTAATCGTAGTTATAACAGTCTGGATAAAGGTAATATCCCCATAGACGATTTGGTTTCAATTCTACGCCCAGCTGCAATGTTTCCAACATAAATGATTTTGCTGCAAATTCAAATTCCATTTTGGCTATAGTTCTGGCTTCGGCTTCTGAAAGACTCAGATCTCTCTGCTGAACTAGCTCAATGGATTCCTGTCTATAAATATCTTTAGATCCCCAGTTCCTTATCCACACAGGTCTCCAGTTTTCCCAGTCAATGACAGCCAATCCAAGCTGTTCATCTGAAGGAATGTAGAACTGGATGTCCTCTTTGGCTTTTTTTAAATGATTCTCCAGGAGCGAGAGTTGAGGGAGTCCTCCATGGAATGCCTCTCCTGTGACTTCATTTTTGTAAGGGTAGTAGCCAAGCCTGTCTGGATAGAAGAGAGTGATGTTTTGCCCAATGGATGTCTTTAGTGTGCTTCCAATTAGAGGAAAAAAATTCATGTCCAGCTGCACTCCAGTCCTTTCAGTACAAAGTTCTGTAGGAGCATTCCAGATAGAAAGGAAAGGTGAATTAGAAACAAGTGGACGAGCTCTTATGTTCAGAGATGAGCAGCAAGAAACTAGAAGAGTGGCAAACACCACACCAGATGCTACAGGATACGCACAGGTAACACAGATGCCAAAACTTTGCATTTGTCTTACAGTTTCCATTGCAGCACGTGCAGTGACATTAGGTGCTTCTGATCCGACAAAAATTAAATGCTCTCTGGGTGTTCAGAATGTTGGTAGTCTGTCAAAAACTTTACCATACAATATATTTCTTCAGATTAATACCTATTAAGCAATATTCCTTGGGTATAAAATAGGGGTGTCCTTTTTACAAGGTTCTCTGTCATTTCGGGCTGCAGGAAACTTTTCAACAACTTCTCAGACCTAATGCAGAAAAAGAAGCAAATGTAAAGTAAGAAATTATTTAATTTCTAACCTTGAAACAAATATAATTTCTGATTTTGAATATATTGTAATGCTTGAATACAATTCCCCTTTGAAGGAAAAGAACAATGTACAACCATAGAGAAATAAGCAGTATTTATTTCACTGTCAGTTTTACACCTAAAACTTAGATGTAAAAAACCTAGATGTAAAACAGACAGTGCAACAGTATTCAGTGGCTCATGGATCAGAGTGAGTGTGCTCAGAAGTTGTCCTGATTGTGTCAGTTACTGATATCTGTAAAAATGAGCAGTTTCACAGTGACTTCTCTTAATCAACAGCAATGTATATATAATATTTCTCACCCACATCAAAATAAAGTTCTAAGCCTTCATTTGTTAATTTTACAGAGCCCTTAAGGAAGATACAAGATAACACAAAACAAACCTGGACTGTTTTACACTTGCAAAAAACCAATCCATGGACACTCGTTTAAAACAGTGAGGTATCTGAAATACTGTAGGCGCTCTATCTTCTGTCCAGGCCTCTTTTAAACAGGCTCAAAGACGTGTGTATCGCCGTGGTATATGGCCGGCTATATGTTACTTCAGGCCATTTGAGATGTACAGATTAAGTGGCTCCGAGTCAAAGTCTGACCAGGTAGTTCATTGGGAAAGCTGAGGCTGTCCATACACCCACAGTGAGCAGTCACGTTTAGTGGTGATAGCCTCAGCACAGGCATCAACTTTTACTTAGAATCCCACTAGCTAAAGCGTTCTCTGTGCAGTAACTCTTAAATCCACATTCCTTCTGATTTTGAAATGGTTCAAACCTGAATCCATCACTTTCTGTAGAGGCCTTGTGATGAGGCAGTAGATATGTAAGGATTTTATAAGAGTGTACATAAAAATATAGGGGTCACCATGAAGTGGGCCATGGAGTGGCTGACAATGTAAAATCATGAAGGAGAAATTTTTAAAAAAGCAAAGAAGATCTTAGTTTGTATTTATTGAATTCAGCCAGGAGTGGAATTTACAAATGTTTGTATAAAATCAGCGGATGGATTGAAATCTAAACATTCATGCAGATATTTCATTATTCCACAGTTGCTGCTGTGATAACTAAAGAAACCCTGCCAAGAATCAGCTTTATAAACTAGACTTAGATCGTAGATCCGATCACCAGGAAAGAAGGTATGGGTCTGTTCATTTAAATTGCTTCAAGAGCAGTACCTCATTTGCATGGCATCTGCTTGATGAAACTTGTAGAAAACAGGTCTGCATGCATTTCCCCCAGCTGCCCAGGGGTGACAGCAGGGAAAAGCCTTCTCTCCTCCAAGCTAAGCAATTTTGGCTCTCTCAGCCTCTCCTCATATGACAAATGCTATAATCCCTTACTCATCTTTGTAGCAATTTGCTGGAGTTGCTCCAGTATGCCCATTGCTTTATTGTTCTGGGGAGCTCAGGGGTGCACACAACACTCCAGATGTGGCTTCTTCAGTGCTAAATAGAAGGAATAAACACACTGCTTGTTGGTGGTGTATACTCTTGTTAATGCCACCCAAAAGGCTGTTGCTCTTCATTGCTGCAAAGATGCATTAGTCAATCCAGTCAACTTTGTAGAGCCTATTCTGTAACTGCATTCCAGCCACTCAGCTCACAAGGTGCATGGGGTTATTCCTCTCCAGGTGTGGGGCTTGACATTTTCTTTTGTTGAACTTCATGAGGGTCCTGTCAGCCTCCTTCTCCAGTCCATGGAGCTCCTTCTAAATGGCAGTATGATGCTGTGGCATATCAACCACTCCCAAGTCTGGATTATCTGTAAACTTGCCACAGGAACACTCTTCCCCATTGTTCAGATAATTAATCAGGATGTTATATAGTATTGGACCTAGTATGATGCCTTAGTGTACATTACTAGAAACAGGCTTCCAGATGGACTTTGATGGGCCTCCGGCTGTACGTCCTGGACTGATCACAACCCTTTGAGCCTGACAGTTCAGCCAGTTTTCAGTTTCACTGTCCAGTTATCTACCTTGTACTTAATCAGTGAGAATGTTACAGGAGACAATGTTGAAAGCCTTGCTAAAATCAAGATCAACAGTATCCAGTGCTCTCCACTCATCCACCAAGCCAGTCATCTCTTTGTAGAAGGCTACCAGGTTGGGCAGGCCTAATTTCCTCTTTGTTAATCCATGCTGACTACTTGCAATCACATTCTTGTTCCTAATGTAAATGTTTTCCAAAATTATTTGCGCTCTCAACCTCCCAGGGTTTGAGGTGAGGCTGGTCTGACCAGCCTAGTTCCTTGGATCTCCTTTTTTTAACCTTTTTAAGAAAGGAGTTACATTTGCTTTCTTCCAGTCCTTGGAACTTCCCCCAGTCACTGTGACTATTCAAAGATTATCATTAATGATCTCACAATGACATCAGCAGTTTCTTCAGCACATACCACTCCTTGCAGGCACATACCATTGTGTCCCATACACTTGTGTATGTCCAGTCTGCATAAATGTTCCTGATCCTGCTTATCCTTTGCTACTGGATCTCCTGCCAGCCCCACTCAGCACTAGGCCCACATTTTCTCTTATCTTTTGCTGCTGCTATACCTCTAGAAGCCCTTCACACGTCTTGCCAGATTCAACTCCAGTGGGGCTCTGGCTTTCTTAACCACCTCCCAACAGCTAGACAGTGTTTCTTGTTCACTTGTCCCTGCTAGTACCTCATGTGTGCTTCCTTTTTATGCCTGAGCTTTGCCAGAAGCTCTTCCTGCCATTTTTTGATTTCTTGTATGTGGTGATTTTTGAGCTTGGAAAAGGTGATTCTTAAAAATCAATCAGCTCCTGGACCCTTCTCTCCAGGACTGTCTCCCAAGGAATTCTTCCAAGCTGATGCCTCAAGATGCCAAAATGTGCTTTCCTGAAGGCAGCCATTTCCTTTGCTGCCTCTTTTCAAGGTCCTGAATTCCACCATCTCATAATCACTACAGCCAAGACCCAGCCTTCACCTTTCCTCTTTGTAACTGTGAAGTACACCAGACCATCTGTCTTCCTGGCTCCTGCATTATCCTAAGTGACACTTCTTGAGAGAATACAGATGGAGATTTCCAGGACGAACTTAAAGAATTCCATACTGAAATTCTGGAGAAATAAATTTTCTACCTATGCAAATACAGCTTATTAAAATTAAATAAATTTCCACACATAACCAGCTGATGCACACCAGCATCTGCCAGGACAGTGATATTTTATGTAATTGGTTTTGTCATAAGAAAGTGGGAAGGCCTCAGAAAGAAGCTGTAGGAGTAGTTTGGCTTTTACCATTCCTCTGGCTTTGGTTATAAGAGATTTCTTGCCCCTCTTGAAGTCAGAAAACTACAGAACACAAACTCTATTATTTGTTCCTGTAAGCTTTTTTTTAATGAGTGGATTTTAGTAATAGGCTGACTTGAGGTAAAGGAAAAGAGAAAAACATTGTTTTGAATATTACATTTACTGGCTTAGCTAGAATTCATTTATTATTGGCTAATCTTGCAAAGATTAATTTAACTGATTGTTTGGAAATGGTTTTCCTCCAAATCTTGCTGTGATGTAATCTACTGGGTTTAAGTTAAGAGATTATTTTATGTGATAGTTTCCATTTAAGAGGATTGCCTTCATCCCAGCCTAACAATGACAGCTCTAATATATGTAACTCTCTTCAGTCTCCTTGATGTTGGTCTAAGTGAGGTGAGTCATAAAGCTGCTTGTCTCCTCATCAAAAAGTCAATTTCTTTACAATATATTAACACTAATTGTTCATGAGCTACCTGACTGGAAGTACATATTGATGGAGCTAAGTGCCCTTAGTCTAGGGAAAAATCTTTGACTTTAGATTTTCCCAAATCTGGCATTTGTAAAGGTTAAGTATTACAGGAAATCGTATTAATTTTCTTGGTTTAATTATTGCGTCATTTTTCACAGCATAAACTAGACTGTAGAAACACACATGGTTGAAAGTGCAAGTGTGCTCCTGTGTTTTGGTAGCTGTATAGTCACAGATTTGGGCCATGCCACATGTCCCTAAAAAGGTGGACTCTGAAAAGGTTCCACTTGACCAAAGACAGTTTGAAAACAAAAGGGAAAGAAATACTATATATAACCTTGAACTTCACACAAATAGATGTTTGTTGCCCCACAAGTGGATGGTGTATTGCATCAAAAAACATTGGTTATACTGTTTGGCTTATGTTCAAAACCTGCCACTTAACATTAGAGGAATTCATCTTCAAGGTTTTTTATGAAAATTAGACATGAGCGTCCACATTCAGCCTTGATATAATTAGACATTGCTTAGTCAAGTCAGATCTGCTAACATTAAACTTAAGCCAATAAACAAAAATAGTATCTGATATTCTTATGTTAATAGTGTTAGTTACACTAACAGAATTTCAAGCAAAATCTGTAAAATCTTGCACTTTCACTGTTTTAGTTTGAACACACGAAAGCAGGCGTGCTCTTCATAACTTCTAAGGCAGAAGGTGAGTGTTACTGAACTGTGCTGGCTTGATGAACAACAGCATGTAGGAGCACTTGTAGTTCCAAGATCATTAATGTAGTTATAATTTTTGATTACAGATAACATACTTCTCATGTGTTTATTAACTGTTTCTTTCATTGCCAACAGTATGATATTGACTATTAATTAATAACATAATAACAAAAAAAAAATACCAATGTGAAAATTGGCTGGTCTTTTCCCTATGCCAAAGAAGATATGGATACAGAAGTCGGCATGTAGAATTGCAGTTTTTCATGGGGTAGAAGAATGTAGGTCTTTAAATCTTTGCATTTAAGCCTTTAAATGCCTGAGGCTGTGATGTAAGGCATATGGTCAAACATGCAGATAGGACCAGAATATTAAGGATTTATTCCTTATTCTTTTGTTTTCATACAACACTAGCTACCTCAGCGTAGAAATAACTCTTGATGTTAAAGACAAAATAAGGTATTAGACAGCCTAACTTAAGTTCTCAGGACAAGTTGCTTTGTATTTTCCTTTATCTGAAGGTTAAGAAAATGTAAAGTTGAACAGATGTTTAAGGACTCAATTCTATCTTCTGCAAAGAGGTCAGCACTGATTAAGTCGTAAGGAGAAATAGAATAGACTTCTGAGGAGCAGAGGAACAGAACAAGTATATATTAAATTAAATGTTAACATATTTAAACTCGAAACAGACCTGAAGGAGAATCCAAAGCATTTTTTAAAGTTACCAACAATACTGATACAGTCATACAGAGTTTCTCTAAATATCAGCCCACAGTGCTGGGAAAGAGCTGTCTGAGGTCAACACACGTATTTTTATAGATCAGTGGAAAAGAGTCAATGTGTCTGACACCTGTCCTGCTCTGTCCTTGGGTGCCCCAGTGGTTCTACTGTGGGAAATGGCCCCATTCCCTTCCGTTCTGTTCTGGAGAGGTCTTTCTTCTGGATGAAGGGAACAGTATCATTGTTGCAACTTCAAATTAAACCCTCCTGCTCTTTTTAGAGATGCATGTTCTGTCTAGAGGCTGTTTGTTCATTACAAACAGGTATTAGAGTCATGAAACAGCCACAGAAGAAAGGGAAGTATAACGTTGTAGTTGTACTGCATTCCCCATTTGGGTCATTTTGGCATTTCTTAAAGAGGAGGCAAAGACATTCAATTAACCCAAACACGGTGTTGTGATGATAAGATTAATATTTGTGAGGAATAGAAGGCTCCACAGAAAGAAGGTCCACCTCTGGAATTATGAACCGTCTGTGCTACAGAGCTGATGGCAGGTTTAACCTCTGAAGGGTGATATTTACGTAGAGGATGTGGCCTCATTGTTAGAAGTGCATTAAGCTTCACTTCTCTGTAAAGTCAGAATTTGGTAAGCACTGATCTTGACAGTGGTTTTAAAACTTCACCCTCATTTCAGTATAATCTTCTCAGCTGGGCTAAGGCAACTGTTAATGAGGCCATGTAATGAACTGCTGAGGTTGAAAATGCCTCAGCTGAAATAGAGGAGAGGAAGGGGTACATGAACCAGCAAAACTGGCTAGTTTAGTCAGCATGTCTGATTTAAGAGATGCTTGTCAAACTACACCCCAATGCTGTGGCTGTCGTTATCATCAAGAACTGCCAAATCATCTCTTTCATCATTGGTTACTCCCATTCCTGAGTTCCATTTCTGAGCACAGGGCAATGAGTACATGAGAGCCTGAAAAAACTTCCCAAAAATTTTGTGCCAGCATTCCTGACTGTTGCCTGTGGAAAAAAAATCAAAATATGCTTGTGATGTAAAGGTCAGGAACTGAGCATACACATTGTAGACAACCCTCCTTAAAAATACATAGGCAAAAGTAGTCAAACAACTTTTTAATTATTTAAATGAGTTAAACATATGGTTTTAACTCATTTAAATTAGTTAAATGGTAAGTTTTTACTAAACTTACCCAATTATTTTCATAGTCTTATGATGACTACTGCAGTGTTCCATGATTACTTTCATGTATTTAGTAAAATCTCTATACCCTTCATTCTCCTTTTTTTTCTCTTGCAAGTTCTAATTCGCAATTTTATAAAAATTCTTAATATCATAACAGCCTGTTAATTGATTTCCTGATTTGGTTTTTAGCAAGTTAGCCAAATAAACTATCTGAACACATTTCCAAGAGTACTTGGAAAAATTTCCTTTGCTGTATTATGTATAAATAGATTTGGCAGAACTCAGATTTTGTAATGACAGTTTCCACTGCAGAGGAATCAGGGACAAAACAAAGAGTCCATCATGTGTGACTTTGCAAAGTATTCCATCTTACTAAGGTTACTTTGCAAAATGTTCATTGTCTGCTGAATCTCTTAGTAGTTTATGGCAAAAAACATATTCTGCATAGCAAGAAAAATGCATTAGCAGTCAATATAAAATTTTAAAATATAATTGTATATTTACCAGGAATATAGATTAATATACAGCTAATTAAAGGCAAGAACAACCTGGAAGCATATTTGGATCACTGTGCTACACTACTACTATCCTAACCTAGAATACTGGGCAAATCACAGCCCAGTTTTTAAAAGCATCTCTTGGTTTTCTTTGGTTTGTTTTTAGTCAAATATATTTTCACTATATTACACTGAAACCTCTTGAATAATTCTAATTAGAAGCCTTCAAAAAAATAAACACAAACAAAAGGCCCAAACCCAGTTTTCTTTGGGCTTGTATATTCAGCCTCTTCTTTGTTCTGACTGCTTCTCGAAGTAGGAGATCAAATTTTCATAGTCATAGAATGGTTTGAGTTAGGAGGGACCTTTAAAGGTCACCTGGTCCAACACCCACTAGGGATTTTACTGATGCCCAGAGTCAGATTTTCTGCAGCATCATGTATTCCAACATCATGCTAAATTATTTTGGGCAGCAATATTTACAAAGGGCTCTAGTGTAGATCACTGTGCACATTGCAGTACAATAACAGGCTTCCTAAGCACTTTACTGGATCTTCTTAGGGAGCTCTTCCAAACAAGGCAGTGGTATACCTATAAGTGTATAGATAGTATCAAAGGTGACCCATAATATGGAGGATTATAATCTGCTATTAGTAAGCACTTAACGATCATCATCTCCCTTATGAATACTATTTTGAAAATCAGAAGTCTGAACCGAACATAATGTACATTCTTGCCTTCTAAGACAATATGCAGCACAGAAATAACTGCAGTACACTTCTATACAAAGCAGGTAGCATTTCACATCTGTGTTAAAAATATATTTCCTCTTCAAGAAACTAGTACCCTAATCTAGGATTTATGAAAGAAAAAAATTATCTACAATGTACAGAAGTAGCTGTGCCTTTGGAAAAGGTGAGATTGCTCTGGAGAAGAGACCAGGACGGACTTTTGCATAATCCTGGGAAGTATTGCAGTATTAAAATTAACACAGCAATCAATTCTGTATCTGAAACTGTCTGAGTCACAAAATTGTGCTGTCTTTTTTAGAAAAAAATAGAATCTTCAAGAAAGATGATAGTGGCATTCCCTTTCAAACGTAAGGGAGCAGAAACATCCCTGGGGTAAATGAAACCTGCACGGATGATATTGCTCCTGGATTTTCAGTAGCCACATTCTATAGAGTGTGTTGCTAGAGCAACAGGAGGCAGGGGGAGCAGGGAGGAGGGGTCCTCAAAGCAAATTATTCGTAGAAATAAATATGTATTATTAACCTTGGTACCAGTTTGTACATTAACATGTCTTCACAGTATGCGATTTCAAGTTCTCTTCTGCAATACCTGAATGCTCTCTCTTTTTAATCTTCCTCTCCTGGGACTGTAATTCATTCCATAGTCCTTTCTCCCACAATTGCATATAAATAAATACAATCTGACAAAAATACAAAACTGCGGTAAAGAAATAAACCTTGCCTCGAGAGTAATTTCTCTTTCCTACTGTGTTCCGTTTCACCTGCTGTTTCTTCACAGCCCTCACATAGCCTTTTGTTATTTTGATAAACCTACTAATGCCGAGGAGCTGGGCTAATTGCCACCCATCCCTGGAGATAAGTGGGAGAGATGGGTAAACAGATGTCAAAGTCTCAAAACAAAAGTGAGTACAAAGCTATGCAGAAAACCGGTGATTTATTAAGGAGGCATTAGCATTATTGAGCATTGTTTTGGGAAACGGGTATGCAGAGAATTAACAATTCAACTGAAAAGAAGAAAGGAGCGCAGTTGGACCTGCCTGAGCAAGAACATTAGCATAACCCTTGGAGAAAGCCTAAGGAAAAGGATTTACAGCCAGGAACTGAAAGCAAGGGCTTGTGGCTCTGAGCTGAGGAAATGAGTTCTTTTTGTTTGGGCCTGCCACTGGTTAGGGTGGCAAAGCTGGTGCTTTCCCTACGGATATACAGCTGGGACACCTGACCCCACCACCACGTCTGCTTCTAACTGAGACAGCCTGCAAACCCTCCCAAACTTTGACTAAACAGCAAAGCTGAGAAACACACTGATGTCTACTGGTTTCAAGGTTAAGACCCCTTAACATCTAACATGTTGAGAGAGTGAGTTTGGACCACTTGTCATGGGAACTGAGACTTGGGCAGTGTGTGGCAGTCAGGCCTGGCTCTCGCTGCCCACATCCTCACCCCCTCTCAGGTTTTCCCTCCTGGGAGGCGTTAGTGGATACCCATGCCAGCCCACGCCTGTGTGGGAGTGCCCAGCACGTGCTGCTCTATTGCTTACAAGCAACTGACTCAAACCTCTTGCCTCAGATGTTTTGTGGGTTGTCTTGCCTGCCTGTGGCTTCATGTAAAAAATAACGATTACACTGCAACATATCACTTACCTGAGTTAAAAGGCTGAAAACATGCAGGTGTCTTTTCTTTCACTCCTGATTAGAAGCATTCACTAGAGAGAAGTAACTTCATATTAAGTTTTCCCAGGCATATGTTTATACAAATAAACTTTAGATTCCTACAGAAAAAAAATCCCTATTAGCTTACTCTCACCTGTAAAGGAAACCTGTTCCCACCCCCTAAGAAAAATTGCCTAGACTAACAATCTGAAAACCTTGAAACAAGACTTGTTTAAAATAAGATTTTTTTAGCAATTTTGTTTGTCTGGAGACATAGATTTTACTCAATACCTCTGACAGCTATATAGGTGCAGTTAATAAGTAATTTTTTGTGCGTGTAATAGTTCAATGAATCACTGGCATTGGAAAAAAAAATACACTGAGAGAGAAACAGCTGATAGTGTCGCACACAGTTCTGTGTGCGTAACACAGGTAAGTGGTTGTTACACCTCACAACTCCTGAAAATCTTTCTGGAAAGTCCTATGAAATTTTATCTTCGCTCTGTGAGACTGGAATTTTAAAATAATAAAAATTTAAACAGCATAAAAATAATCAGTAAATACTCACCTCAGTGATTCCACAGGTCAGGGCTTGCTGAAATGAATGAACAGGTGAGTGGACAAAATTATTACCCTCGTCTAGAAAGGCAGGGCTCTGGTCCAGCCAATTGGGATTTGTCATTTGGTGAAAGCCTTAGCATAATTATAGGGTAGTTGATGAAAGGTGTCTCCTGACACAGCTGATTGCAGTTAAGTAGTACAACAACACATTATCCGTCAGAGGTCTTGCACCATGTTCTGTAGTTTCCTGAACAAATTCTTTGAAAGAGTTCCTCTTTTCAAAAAAAAAAAATACAATTTGACTTAATTTTGCTTTTCAGTGTAGCAGGGATTTGTCCAATGGAGGTAAAAAAAAGATGGGGTGGGGAGAGCAAAACCATGTTCTGCTTTGCCAGAATCTAGAGTACCCCCAGGTGATGCATTCACACAGAGTGTGAAACAAGGTCACAGAGGAGATCCTGTGCTGGAGAACAGATACCAAGATTGCCGTGCCTGCAGATCGCTGAGCTGAGGGCCACGTTGGACCCTCTGACTGCTCTCACAGGGATTCAGGCAGCACCCTTGGAGCTTTATAATTAAACAACCAACCACTCTCTGTCATTAAACTCCCAGCTCTGATTATGCTCACACAGCACTTTGGGTTGGGTGAGGGCTTCCTACACCAAAGGGACGGCAAGCAGTGCCACATGTTAGAGTAGTTTTGAGCTGTGGACCCTCTGTTATACTTTCAATATTGCAATTTTAAAATAATTTTTCATCTTCCCTGACATAAAAACAATTTTGTCTTTGGAATAATTTTCAGTTTCCAGACAGTCATTTCTATATAGAAAGGTTTTTGTCATCTTACATGTCATACATTGTTTCCTTTGTGTAATATTTTTTACTACTTTTTTGGTACTTTGTGACATGTCTCCTTAAATGTTTATGATGATAAATCCTCCAAATTAGAAAATAATCCAAATATTCCGCTATCTTTTTTTTTTTTAAAGTCAACAGTAGAACAACAATTTTAAATAATTATTTTGGAGAAAAATTGTTTAAAAAATTAGTTTATAAAACTATTCTAAAATTATGAGAAAATATATTCTAAAGCAGTTTGCTATAATGAAGAAAGAAGATAGAACTTTCCAAATTATACATTTTCACATTATCATTCCTCAGTAACACGCTACTATATCCATTACTCTTATTTTGCATAAGAACTTTAAATCAATATTGTTTGGTAAAAGTTAAGAAGAAAAATTAAAATAAAGTTTTGGAATTTTCAAATTCAGTGCTAAAATATATTTTTGTCTTTCTTCAATTCATCCAGCTGCTATTTCTTCATGGAAAATAGGCAGCCAGCTTTATGTGTCAAAATAACAAGGAAAATAAGATAAACAGTAATTAAACTATGTAGGTCAAATTACTGCAGAGAGACTCATGGTAGCCATTGCTGCTTCAGCCCAAGCCATGGACTACAAGGCTTTACCACTTCACAAGTAGAAGTGGTTTTCTCTGCTGTAATGTTGCATCTTTATGATGCAGGATCCATTCCACAGCATTCTTACCGTCAGAATCCCATCCAGCATCTTTACCACTCGTCTTCTGGTCTAGCATTCACTTCCCTAGTCAAATAGTAATTTCCTTGCAGAATAAGCCATCTCTTGCTGGGCACAGTATTAAATAATAAAGGGAAATAATTCTCAACATTTGAATGAACCATTGTATCATTACTGTACTTGGTGGAAGTGATGGTGCAGAATAGAATAAAGACAAGGAGCCTGAGGAGTTACAAAAATGGGTCTGCAGAGTTATGGGTAACAAAAAGAAAAGAAGTGCAGAGAACAATGGTAAAACCATTCTTCACACCTCAGTAGCCTACCAGTTTGTCTCCTTTGTCCAGCAACATCCCTCAGGCTTCTATCATCAAACTATTTCTTTCAGAACAAGACTTAGAGTTGCTGGTAGAGAAGGTTTCTATGCCACAGCGAGCCTTGCAGAGGGACGGCCTGCAAATTGTTCACTCCAGTTCTCTTGGGCTTTTCTTTGTGGATACTGCTCAGTGTAAGGACGGCCTCACTGCCCACTGGATGTGTCCCTGCTGAGGCTGCCAGCAACAGCGTTAGTTTTTGTTTGGGCTTTTAGAAGGTGGACATCTGTCCATTAGCAACTGGAGAAGAGCCACCAGCATCACGCCCCACAGCTGCCAGCCTGTCAGCAGGCATTAACAATTTCCAGTTGCTGTTGAATAAGCTGGATTCAACCCAATAACCTGGTGCTAAACATTTCCGTGCTCCTTCAAGTCATAAGAGTATGGCTGTTAGGTGGCTCCTGATTTCACTTTGATATAACACAAATTAGGTGTTCCTGCTGGCTCTGAGGCAGCAGGAAAAGATTAAATAATAGAAGAGCCACAGCTGGCAGCTAAGCTGGTAAAGATCTCCAAATACCACAATACGCTATAAATAAAAAGTAGGATGCATAATGTGAAGAGGCAGAGCTGGTGGAAAGCTTCCAAGCAGTGTAAGCAAAGATTGAACTCAGCTGATCCAAGAATGAAGCATGGAGGAACTAATCCCATTATTAATGAGTGGCAAAAATCAACATTGTGATTTTGGCAAAATGGATTGCAAGGCTGAGGGTACACGGGGTGGTGTGATGGGAGGCAGGGAACTGATCTGAGGATGAGGGATCTCCCTTCCCTTCTCACCACACATCACCTGCTGTCCTGCCACTCTGATTCCACTGAGATGAATCCCACCTCCTTGGCACCATCCACTTCATCTCTCAGCAGAGCAAGTCTTTAAGGCACCTGTAACCTGTTTCTCAGCAGCTGTACCCTGAGCTTCAGTCACACATCAGATCCTACCCTGCACACACCATATCCCCTTTTCCTAAGCCCACCCTTCACTCAAGTCCTCTTCTCTTTCTCTGTTCCACCATATCCCCACCTCCAACCCTCATTTCTCCAAAGTGCCCATCCTAATCTCCACAATCCCTAGGCAGACGGACCTTCTCTGTATCATGCTCACCCACCACGTCCCTGGAACAGAACCCATCCTCCAATCTACATCGCTCTGGACACTTTCCTGCAGCCCTTCACAAGACAGGGCTGACTTCCCTAAGTCACTCCCAGGATTCTTGCCATTGGTGAGCATTGCCCTCCCATGCAGTCAGACCCAGGCAGTGTTCTGTCTCCTGCAGGTAAACTGTGGGAGCTCAAGTTGCACTGACAATTCTGGTTAGCATCACTGTACATTTGGCATGCCCTGTGCGTATCTAAGATTTGCTTTCCTCATTTAGGAATGACTTTGTCAATTGCCTTTTTCTTGATTTACCATTTTTTCTGTTTAGTCAAAATTTTCTAAATATTTTCCACAGCTCTTTTCCAGCTCCAGCCTAAAGAATTCAAACTGTTTTTTGGAGAACTATGACTAAACTCCATCCAGCTCCCCCATCTGGGGTTCAGCTAGCTATAGAGGTAGGACATTATAAGCAAATATCACTTGTGTCCTCTTTTGTTTGAAAGAGTCACTTTAGGTGCTAGTGAGGTTGTAAATCTTTTTCTAGGACTGAGGTCTGCAAGAGATCTGACTAACAAGCACATACTACAGACATCCTCAAAATGTATTGTCTGAGTATCTGTGGCAGGGAACTGACCTGAATACACGTGTTCTCATTATGGCCTTTTTCACCAGCTTTCTGTACTATGGAAACCAGGGCACTGGGGAAGAGACATGGAAGTCAGTGCACTTCCCCCCAGGATGTACATTAAGCATACAAGAAAACCAGGGAGCTCGGGAGCATACTGTTGCTTAACCTGAGAGAGTATTTTCCTTCCTACGTGTGCATAAACCTTCCAGGTGGAAGTATGTCCTGAATGCACCAGAGTCTTCTTCTGTATTACAGCAGTTCAAGCCACTGACAGCTCCCCCTGTCCACTGGGGCATCTGATGCTCTCTGGGCAAGTCTGTATTATGCAATGGAGACCAAATAAATGTTTACCTTTATTTCCAAATAAAGCAGTTTACCTGCAGGGTACAATGAAGTACAGAGACACCAGTCTGGATTTTTAAATGGTAAAGCATGAAAAATTGCAGTGTATTTGTTCAGCATAGGACATTTTTAGTTTGCCGGGCCTGTTTTTGGGACCTGAGATGGTCTCTGTGTGGAATAGTTGTGCACTGCACCTTCTAAGCCCCAAAGCTGCCACTGAACAAACTGGCAGGTTTCAGTCCCACACCTCGTTTGCAGAGCAGCTCTGCTGTTGCTGTCTCTGCAGACCCTTTAGTTTGGACACAGCATAACATTCCTACTGTTACAATTTTTTCCTCTTCTGGCACATTTGCATATGCAAGGCTACCTCTGACTTGTGCTTCTCTGTGCAGGCTAAGAAAACACTACGAGGAGCAGCATAACTCTCCCCTGGGAGGCCTCCTACAATGTGGCTTGCACTCAGCGCTTTCCAGGCCTCAGATCTAAGCTTTTAAAGGCAACACAGAAGGCTCTCTTGCCTTTTCTTTTCTTTTCCCTACAATTTTGAATAACTAACTTGTTTTCATTTTGAGAATGACAGATCTAATTTATATTTAAATCCTTCTAATCCCTTGCCAAGCTACCATGACAATAGGCATTGAAAAAATTAGTAAATAAGAATTTTCCTATTTACCTGATTTGCCATTCATGTTTCATTGTCTTTTATGTCATTCTATGCCAATGCACTTTAAAGTTGTGTCTTCCAATGTGAAAGCTAAAATCAATCTGGGTGGAATGGGTTTATGTCAAGAAAGATATATTCCCGTTTATCACGTGTACATATTGAAAACAGCAGCTTTGACAAATGAGCAGAGACAGAGACACCCCTCCTCACCCAGCCAAAGTGAAAAAAAGGTTTGGGAACATAAACTCCAGTTTAAACCAACAGCAGTAGCACAGGATGCTTCTGAAGCTTATCTCGTCCCGAAGCAGTCACCAGTGAAAACCTGAACAATGCAGGTAATTAACTGGTGCATGTCTGCAGATTTATACCAATGAACCCGCATTCCTTAATACAGTGGATATTTGGAATCATGCCTTTAGCAAGAGTAAGCCCACTGGCCTATTCATGTGCACTGATGTGGTCATCTGGGAAAGGATCCTTTCCACGTGGACAAGTTCAAAGCACACTTGGGAAGAAGAGAGAGAAGCACACATCTTCACCACAACCTAAGAGAACAGGAACTTAACCAACTTTCCCACTGTAAATATTGGAGAGTACAAGAGGCACTTACCAGCATTCCCTGGACTCCGTAATTCTTGTCATCGAGGATACCAGGACTACTGGATCTCAGCAAATCTGGCTTCTTGTTCTCAGATTATAGATGTTATTTTTTTGTACCAGAATGTGTCTTATGGGCCAGAATATTTCATTTCTGTTAAGGAAATATAATCCACCTGGCTGTTATTCATGTGGTAGACATGCAAAATCCATGTTAATGTTCTCCACCCAGTTTTTTTCTAAAATATTAATGTTTTTATTAGCCGTCTTTACAGGGAATAATAGAGAGTAGAGAATATGAGAGATGATACTGTCCAGCAAAACCTATCTTTGGTTAAGAGTCTTGGCCTTCACCCCAAACACAGAAACATATCCCTGCCCCAATCTAAGATACACACAAGGCTCATGGGGGAGGAGGCTTTGTTTCCTGGTTATTCCTTCACAACATGTTGTGATAAAGGAGGCAGACGAGAACAAGGAAGGAGGAAGGAGAGTACCTGGAAATAAGCTCTGCTATCTCTATCTGGGGTGACTGAAGGAGTTCCAGTCCCCTGACATCTCCCAGCTGGAAGATCTCTACATGTGCAGCAGAGACAGGTAGCACAGATGCGGGCAGCCAAAATCACCTTCAGCTGTCTTTTACTGGAGCTCAGCAAGCAGGAGCAGAGAGATCAGTGCCTCTTCTATGGCTACTACCATCATTTCCAACTCTGAGAAACAGTATTTGACTAGGCAGTGTGGACTGGATTAATTTCTTTAAGACTGCTGTATTCCCTACTAGTTTCTGAAAGGTATTTTTATTTTTTAGAACATGACTGGCATTTTCTCTTAAAAAATAGTTTGATCAAACTGTTCCCATCCAGTAGTCCTCCACAGTGTAGTTGATTGACAGGGTTTTTGTTCTCCTCACCTTTGCATGTGTCAACTTGATTCAGATTAATTTCGAAGATTTTATTCTAAGACCTTCTTGGAGTTAAATCTGTTCTTTCTCATGAGCATTCAAAACTTGTCTGGTGAGTCTGCTTTTCCCCCACAATCTGCTTGTAAAGCCAAGGAAAATTAAAACTCATTACGGCTTTGCTATAACTATTAGTACACTGGAAGAAAGTTTTGAAATGTATATACTAAAAGGTTATGACCAATATTTGCCCTGTATTGCAAAACATTCAAGAGTTCCAGAAGCCTTTTTTGTTTATTTTCTTTACCTGTTACTAGCTTACAGATCACTTCTGAAGAAATCATAAATAGATCAGTAGCCATTTCTAATTAGATCTATCTAGAAATGGCTTGTCCATCATGCACAAACTACTAGAAGATGCTTTTACTTGTTTCTACTGGAGTGAGACATCAGACCCAGATTTACTTGTGATTTCCATATTAAGAACAATAATACAAGTCATTTAAGTCCAAAGGTCTGACAAAGCCTTTATGCACTTTATGCATTATTTAAATAAATAAGAATCTCAGTTTAAAGGAATACTTGAAGCAACAGACCCTATTGTCTCTCACCTTTAAAAACTAACCGTCCAATTTACTAAACCTGCTGAGAAAAGTGCCCATTAAAGTAGGCCATAAATGTTGTCTGTGAAAATGACTACCTGAATTTGAATTAAAAATAAAAAAATAAAGACTTTACAGAGGGACTGGGGTAGGAGGTTGCTTACCTGCTAGCTCCCATGCCAGTAAGTTTCCACATCTAACACAGCTCGAATGCAGCCTTAAGGAAAATCTGCATTATAAACTGCCTTGGAACTGCTTCACCTGCTTGGGGAACTAATTTAAATGACTTCTGAAAGCTACAGAAGTAGCAGTTCATTTGGATTGCAAAGCAGTGTAGAAAAGGTAAGTGTTTTCCCAGGCTAGCAATCTACATGTTAAAGGCATGAAAAGAACTACTTGGAGTCATAAAGGCTAGTGCCAAAATAGAATCAGGAAGGTCCATGGTAAGTGAAATGGTGATTTTAGGCAGCAATGACAGCGTTCATGGGTTATTTATCTTGCATAGTCTTAAAATGTTATTGTATGCTATAAAAATTGCACTACACTTCAAGACAGCAGATTCTAATATTTTTAGACCTTGAAGGAATAGGTTTAGAAAATGGCAATTTCCATTAGAACTTCATGTCTAAACGACATTTGATTTCCAATAGTTTAATTCATTGCAATATAGAAGGAGAATTTCTGGAGGGTATTTTTTATACTCTTCAACTAGTCATTTCATTTGAGAACCATTACAGTTTCTTCTAAGCTTGACTTTACTTGGAAACTGTCTATATAAATATGATATACCATCTTCTGGAATGCCTCCATAAAACAGAGTGAATTACTTATTCCCAATTGCACTTTTCAAACCACGCAGATATTTGAACTTAGTAACAAAAATGCCTGTAATGAGATCATTATGAAACAAACAGAACATGAGTGTGAGATAGAGAGTAAAACATTCAAAAGCTTTATGTAGGATTGGTTTTGGTGGTAGGTTTTTCCTATTTCTTGCTACTGTGTTGAGCAAACATAGAGTAAATCATCGAGGACAGATGTTTCTCTGAACATAAAGGACATTGTTATTTTACTGAGGAAAAGGGAAAGATCTTGCAACTGGTGAAATCATGCAAGTGTAGGAATCCCATTCTGAATATTATCAGCAAAGAAGCGCCTTTTTCTCTGCTGTTATATTACTTCTGAATCCACTTTCTCCAAGATAAAAGAGGAATTTAATAATGGATTAGACAATAGTTGGAGTTTTCTATTTCATAAAGTGGAATTTTTGCATACTAATTTTTAAAGAAAAGCTTATGGAAATAATAATTAATTTTCAAATAAGTAAATGACTTCCGATTACCACAGGATACACAACAGTTTTGCAACCACATTTAGTAGACCATCTTTTATGGCCTACATGTCTGCCAGAGCTCTGGCCTAGGATGCAAAAAAAATTAATTCTTACATTTGAGGAATGACCAAAAAAAGTTGGATTCGACTGAGTAGAGACATATGCAAAAATTTATACTGAGGCTGCAGTAATCAGCTAAGTAGCACCATAAGGACACAGCACAATAGAAGTCTAGGAGAAACAGCATAGGAAGGAAGGAAGGAAGGAAGGAAGGAAGGAAGGAAGGAAGGAAGGAAGGAAGGAAGGAAGGAAGGAAGGAAGGAAGGGAGGGAGGAAGAAAGGA
>VWPU01000332.1:0-31922 GCA_013398955.1 Callaeas wilsoni | reverse complement strand
GAAGGAAGGAAGAAAGGAAGGAAGGAAGGAAGGAAGGAAGGAAGGAAGGAAGGAAGGACACTTTTTTAAAGGAGATTATTAGGAAAACATGGTAATAATTGTTATTGTTATGAAACGGAAAAAATATTAAAAGAGATGAAGGAACATTTACATTCTCCCTGTCCACTAGGGTTTAGACAAGGACTAAGAAAGCAAGGGATAATCAGATGATCTGCAGACCCTTTCAGATGATCAAGACTTGAGGACACTAAAATCTTCCTTAACCTGTAGTCTTTATCCCATATTTAAACAATACTGGTCCTTCCCCCATCTCTTCTCTTAATGGATTCAAAGTATCTACAGTTAAATATATTTTTTCCATTATCGTGGCATCACAATTGAGTTGAAATTTCAGTGCCAATCTATCCAGTTAGTATCTAATCTACCTGTTTCATCACATAAAATTTGTATAGTGAATGTTCAGTGCTCTGGCATAAAATCTGTGGTACAGCTGGAAGTAATTGAGTTAATGGCAATGAAGACTGAGCTATTTTCCCACTCTTCAGGCAAATTGGAGCCTAATAACTTCAAATGGCACTCACATAACATTACAGTGAAGTTTTCATCCTGCTGCCTATTTTATCCTTCTGGGCAAGCTAAAAGATGACTGTTAAGCTGCCAAGTTGATACTTTCCTATATCATTTGGGATAGGATTTCTCTCACCCATCTAAAAGTTATGTCCTTGCTCTGAGGTAGTTATTCCAGACACTCTATCATTGACAGAAAAAGACAGAAACCCTTAAAGCATGACCCATCCCATCTACGTACAACAGCTATCAAGTAGATTTAGCCTTGCCAGGAGATACTTTCTCCCTCTAATAATGACTCAGTAAATCATGGACACATAACTGGGTCCACAGATGTAAATGGTTGAAGTTGTATGAACTGGATGCCACAGAGCCCTTTCCAGGTAATTTCAGGCATTTTAGCTGAGATGCTTGTCTTAGGAATGCAGTTGTCATAGACTATCTCTGCAGGAACCTCTCAAGCCCTTCTCAAATCCTCAACAGTGTGTGAGGGGGCAGGAATCACCTTGCAGAAGTGCCTGTCTCTCTGAGTTGCCTGCAGATGGTACCTAACGAGAGCAGGCCTTTGATTAGCACACGAAAGGTAAGGTAAGTAGATGAATTCAAGACCTAAATAGTCAGTTATGCCCAAAGAAAATGAAAAGTAATTTCTCTCCCTAGGAGATGGAATTGCTTTCTGCACTATATTGCACTACTCAGGATGTGATAAAGGACAACGTGAATACCATCACACAAAACTGCTCAGTTTGGGAGTCAGTGCACAGTCTGAAGATGTGCTGGGGACCCACTGGGGCAGCAGCTGTCTGATGTAGTGGTTCATCTATTTCTTCTCCAAGATACTGCATAACTGAATACTTCATGTTTAGCCTAATTTTCAATAAACTTATGCAGAGATAAATTCTAATAGTCACTGACTTAAAAGGAAAAAAAAGGACCAAAAGTAAACCAAAAAGTTGTATATTGCTAACTTTTCCAAAGAGCACACTGTCTTAGACAGTTAAAGCATTGCCTGTACCAAGTTAGCTCCAAAAGATGCCCGCTATATAAGCAATTGTTATCATCCAAAATAATTCAGGCAATGAGAATGTACATATTAATTATATAATTTTTTAAAGACAGGAACAGGGTGCCAGATTAACTTCTTTTATTGAAAAGAATCAATGATATTGAAGTTAATGACATTTCATTCCCTGGATATATTTGTCAGAATCTTCCAAGTGAGATTAATTTTAATTGGTCACTTGGCCCCTTCTTTGAAAATGTATGTATATCCCCAAAATTCACATATTCTTTTCAAATACTTCCCACAGAATGTAATAATCTTACAACTTTTATTTTACTCTAATATTCACCAGAACATCCATAACCTTTGACATCATACATGATAGATCCTCCCTTTTCTGGTATCTACAGCAAATTTTATTATAGCCTATGATTTTATCCTTTTACCAGGAATCCTTGTTTAATCATTCATTTTTTATATATGTGGGCATATGTATATATACATACATATATCTATCTCTATATATATATGTAATGTATATAGTGGTCTCTTTAATTCCTGTTCATGTTCTTTTCCCCTAAATTGCCTATAATGTTTGGCAGATTTTTGAGGTAGGGTTCTATTCAGATCAGTGTGCAATATTGCAAGTGCAGAGGTACTGCTTCATGATGTCCCACTGCTACACCAAATTCAAATGTTTGGGGTTTTTTTTCAGTTAGATGAAGCTACTAGTTTGTTAGCCACTGATATTTTTTATGCTCTTTCAGCATTTCTTTTCCTAGATACAACTCTTTCACTGAACAAATGCTTTATATTATATTTCTCCAACTATCTCCTTTTCCTTGAGGGAGAATATTCTTCCCTTCTCTGATTGTTACCACTAGGTTTACCCCATGCCCACTGGCCTGTGAAACTTCAACAATTTACTACAACTAATTCCCTGAGAACTGCCACTAACTCAGAAAATGTAGTCTGCTTCCCAGTGAATACAATTTATTTATTCACTGGCTCTTCTTCTCTCTGAGGGAAAATCAAGTGGACACGGATCTTTTCTTGCTTTTACTTGTGAATAACTCTGAATTTGTTCATGCTAGGTAAAACTAAAATACTGCAGAATGGAAATACAGGTTGAAAAAAATCAGAACCCTCTTATAACACAATTTTTTTGATAACTGGGAGAAAGAAGGAGAACTTGGCCTTGCGTAGGAGCAATAAGGAGCAATTCAGAAACAGGACAGGAGGATAAGAAAGGTAACCAAATTCTAAAATATTACAGGTTGCTAATACAAATGAACAAAGAAAAGAGAATTAATGTATATTGCTGGGGGGGGAGGTGTGCAAGTAAATATATTTATTTATTGCATTCATCGCCAGTTTTTAAAAATTGCTTATAAAATGCTTTGCCTTAGGATCTAAGCCTTGCCATCAAAATCAAAGCACTTTTGTTTTTGTTGATTGTGCGATAAGTAGTACCAGCCTCTAGAGTTATCTAAAGATTTAGAATGTGAAGAAATTAGTGCAAGGTTTCCATGAGCTGAGGGAGAGGATTATTTTGTAAATGGAACACAGGAACTACTGCTCTGGTGTAGTGAATTTTTATGTTGAAACTCGGACTGAAAATATTTCCAGGAACCACAGGAAGGCAGTATGTAACAACGTCATTGTAGTTTTGAAGGCTATGCGTCTGATATCTAAGGAAAGGATGTGTAATAAATATCAATTTTTCTACCTGAATATTTTTCAATGGCACATTAGTTTCAGGCAGAAAATGTTGACTTTTGACCTTTTGCTTAATTCTGACCTTATCGTTTAGATTGCTATAATGTAAATGACTGATACAATGTAAATTTGCATGTAAATAACCACAAGGTTGTTTGGCATTTACAACATTTCCATCTTCAAAGTGGAGTCAGCCTTCTGTGAATGACCTGAAGTGATTGCAAAAAGAGTGAGTTTAGGTCAGTAAAAGATGAGATGTGTCAGGCAGCAAAATGCCTAAAGCCACAAACGCTCAAGCATCTTTCACAGTCCTGCTGGCCAGCTGGCCCTGGGTGGGCAAACAGGATGCTTTCTGAAGTTTCCTTAGCACAATGACAGGCTACCCAGGACTCATAAATACCAATTTCAGAGACAATTAATGTAGGCAGAAGGCAAAGAGCCCCTCACTCTCTCTTTTGGGGGCCAGGTTTTAAAGGCCCAGATGCTCAGATCAGGTAGCCAGGGTATATAGTGTGACCCAGCCTGTATTTCGCTCCTTCACATCCCTCCAGAGCAACTGGCAGGCAGAGGGGGTAAACCCACACCTCTTCTCATGTTCACACACAAAATGGCTGAAGACAAAAATCTCTGTTTTCCTGCTCTTCCAGGATCCAAAGAATAAGATATTTTGAAGCTAATCACTCCAAACCTGCTTGAACTCCTCCTTTCTGGTTCTTGAAGACAATCGCAAGGATAATAGCAGCTATTAATCCAGGGGTATGAATTAAAAATCCAGTGTGTGATTTACATTTATGGAGGGGAGCGATGGGGCATTGGTGTATAAAATCCCCCAATTACCAGTATTGAGTGGCTGGCATGTGTCCTGGTGTAAGGGACTAATCCAGTTGTCCTGTCCCTGGTGCTCACTCTCTGCTATCCCCATCTTTGGAAATCTGGCTCTACCAGCCTGTGAGCCTGGGTAAACTGAAATCCCTGCAGAGCTGATAACAAAGTCTCTGATGTGTCTGTATGGAAAATAACAGTTTAAACATTTCTGCTCAAAGAATTCACAATCCTACTGGATTCTATGTAAAATTTTCCAATTTGGCCTACATTTTTCTTTTAGATCACCATATTTTCTAACACAGTATTTTTTCCCCCACCCTTAGCCTGATACTCGGCAATTTTGGCAATAAAGCAATCATATGAACTTTCCACATATCTTACTATTTTTCAAAGGGAAGAATATCTTTTCTTTCAAATCCATTTTTCCAAGTTAATTAGTTCATACAGACTTTTCATTATGCAAATCACCTTAGAAGCCCATTAGCTATTGTGGCTGTTATGGGTATTCTTGACCAGCTTAATTCTGCAGGACAGTGTGCAGCAGCCTCACACAAAGGGTTCACTACAAGAATGAAAACCTTATTATCTTGCTCACCTCACAGGGATACATTTCAGCCAAGCAGAATTTCAGAGCAGCTTTGTTTGCCGATGGGTGAATGTCTGTCACTGAACTTGGCTTTTGATAGGGGATATAGAGAATTCTTGCAGAAAAAAAGCAGAAAATTGAGGGGGAAGAATAGTTTTGCTGAAGCAATAGAAAATGCAATAATAATGGAGGAAAGCGATATGTTATTGAGTTTTCCTGTTTATATGGGGTAGAAAGGAACAGCTGACTTGTGAGCCTTAGAGAAGTTTTTCGAGGTATTTGATCTTTGCAGTGTGGAAAACTGACGACATTCAAGCCCCAAAGGGAGGAACCTTCAATTCTGCCCAAAGCCAGTAAATTCTCTGTCTGGTTTTGTGACCTTTTTACATGCTAAACTTTCTGTTTTGCCTAAACTGATGGTTAAAGTATAAAAATCTGATTTTATATGCAGAAGTATAAACATTAAAAACAATGTTTTCATCAATAAGAGGAAATTCAGAGACCTGAATATTCAGAAGCTTTGTTCAGCTTGCAAAAAGCTGTCCAGCTGTAACTGAAACTCATCTAAGTTTCCTAAACCAGGCAAATTTCCTAGGTGAGGTTTTCAAATGCAATTTCCAGTAATTTCTCTGTTCTTGGTTTTGGTAAGACCATCAGAAGAGGGTATATGTGGCATTTTTGTGCCATTTGTATTTCCAATTTAAAAAATTTTTTTGAGAAGCATAGACTGTGACAGGCTGAAAGAAAACCATCCACTTTTTTCCCTAGGAGTTCAAACTTAGTTTTCTTTAGGCTTTGGGCAAGGATTGCTGAAAGGTGCAGGTGACTGTTACTGAACCTTCTTCTCTAGCTTCAGTTTTTACTCAGATTTGAGTGGCATTTCTTGTTCCTATTTTCAGTGCTGTAATCCCTGAATTACCATTATCACTATACATTAGACCAGAGGGAGTAAGGTTTAGGCCCATAGAGCCACTTAAATATTTAAAGCTTTTCAAGGCCTGAATTCTATTTAAATCAGTTGGAGCTGGTTGGTAAAATATCATCTTGAGCACAGAATACAGAGCCTGCACTGCAATGTTAGAAAAAATATATCCCTATCACCTGTTTATTTACATTCTAAATATCTCAGGTTTTAAAAAGTTAAACACCTTCTGCAGGGGTGCAGAAGGAAATGCTTTAAAGAGTATTTTGACTTTAGTATTTAAAGCACAGGAGGCAAAGTGCTAGAAAAGCTGTTTTGCATTAGAAGGGGGCACTGCTTTTAATTAAACATATTTCTGATATAAATGAAATAGTTTCTTTTTTCTCATAAATAAAACCTTAGTGACATAAAACCTCAGTGAAAAGGGGAGAGAAATTTGTAACGGTATCAAAATGTTCTGGGAAGAAAAGTTCGTTAGTTGAAGTGACTTTTCATTTTCATTTTGTATTTAATTAGAAGTTAAAAAGCTGAAGGCAAAATCATTTGTTGAAATAAATCAGCTATAAAAGGATTTTTTTCATTTCCTGACTGAAAAAAAGAGTCTTTAAAGTGATAGCCAGAGAAGCATGTGGATTGCATTATCTGTATCCCTTGGAAATAAGACGACATAAGTGCTGGAAGATGCAGTTGAAAATAAATATCTCTGACAGTTGTTCCAAATTTGTTTTTTTTATTTTCCCCAAGCCTTGCCTTTTGCCTGCAGGTTTCTTTCAAAAGCCCTGGTGTTGTCCTGGCTCTGAAGGTCAAACCTGGCCCAGGGCACCGACACCTCCCATTCAGGAGGAGCAGAATCATCTCCTCCTCTGGGTTGCTGCTGTGCAGCTGGTGGGTGCCCTGAGCTGGGTCTCCACTGTGGCTGGAGCCCTTCCCTGTAGGACATTAATCCAGGGAAAAAGCAACAAAGTTCCTAAGCCATTGCCCTCATTTCTGTCCTACCTATTGCACTTTTGGCTTTTTGCTGCTCTTTAGGAGAAGGAAAAGGAAGAGGTATATTTTGACAGGTGAAACTTCAATAAAAAGAAACCCTTTGCATTCTCACTTCTAAAATCTTCCTTTGTTGATTTGTCTTACAGGCTGTTTTGTGCTGCTTAGTAGGTGAACTAATGGTAAAAACAAATTTATCATAATGTATGACCCCTCAATGTGAGATAAACAGAGATACAGCAGGCTGTAAGATGTTGTCTTACATAAAAAATGGGTGGTGGAAAAACAGTCCAAAAATTATTCTATTTAGTATATTGCTCATCTGCCTCAAGGCTAATTATAGTACCTTGATAGAAATAGTTCCAAGTGACAGGTCTTCCTTTATTGTTGTTACCATGTGCAAACACAAGGAGCTGGCAAAGATTAACAAGCTCTACCATTTTGTACTGATGGAGTTTGTCCACCTGCCAGCATCACTTTTCTTCACTAAGTGTACCTCTCTAAGAGAAGAAGGTGATTTTTGAAATCTCACTACCATTACTATTGTCATTAAACTAGTAGGAAGACATCTTGAGTATGTGTCAATTCTCAGTTATTTTTGATATTGTAGCCTTGATTTATGCCTCTTAAGTAGGTATTTTACTATTTACAGTGCCAGACTGGAGGGAATTAATGTACACACTGAAACTCAAACGCACAGTCTTGTTGTCAACATTAACACTGTTAAGAGCAGCAACCAATGCTGTAATGTTTATAACAGGTCTGTCTGTATACATGTAAATAAATTTGACAGATTGTGCAAATATTAATGAAATGATGCTCAGTGTCCTTGAAGAAGAGCTTTTAGTAGATACTACTCAGAGTTAAGCTAGCTTGTTTTCCAAAGGAAGCAATGTGTATTTTAAGTTACTTCTTACTTACTCTACTGTGTAAAGCTCCTGGGGTTTTTTTCTGGCTCATTAGGCTATTAGAAGCTTTGTGCTAAAAATGAGGGGACTGTGCACTTAAGACGTTAGGTGATTTGGAAGGGTTTTCAAGCTTGTCAGCAGAGCATCTGTGTGGTCGAGCTATTCTTTTGTTACTCTTAGCTTGTTACTAAAGGAGATTTCCTCATGTCTGTCTTAATTTTACTTGTATATCTAGTTCTCTACATTACTGACCTGTCTTTATTCAAATCCAAGGTTAAATGGGTCAGACAATGCTTTAAAGTTCCAGTAAGGAAAAAAAATTGTATTAGGAGTAATTAGTACTGGATATTTCCACATGAGATCCCATGAAGACAATGAACTAAGAAATGTTTTGAAGGTGAAAAAAAATTACCGGCCTTCATATGGACACAAAATACGTTAAGGACAGAAGGCAGGGCAGTTCTGAGTCTTGACTCAACACTTCGCCCACAGCCTGCAGAGTTCTCACCTGATAGAGAAGGATGTGGTTTTAAATGTTTTACTTGTAGGCTTCAGAAACTCTTTCACCCTGCCTTTCTCAGAATAAACACCCAGATAGGGCACCCTGCCGATGGTTTAGGGAACCTGAGCCTTCTTTCTGCTGCACCAAGGTGTTAGGAGAGGTACCTGTCACAGTTTCTCGTGGATGTAGTCCCTCTCATGCCTGGAGGTCACATCTTCAATGTGTTCTTGGTGACTGACAAAAGAGGATCAAACCCTTCCCTGCTGTGGCCCTGAGGGCACTGATGGCCTTTCTGTCCCTCCCCCCAGCCCAAGTCCCAGGAGCCCCAGTTTGAGTCAGCCTGGGGCTATTGGTCCCTGCCCCATCGATGTTGCAGAGATGCCCAGCTCCAGCCCTGTCTCTGTATGGATGCCTTGGACCCATGCTGTCAGCGGAACAAATACACATGTCCCAGGCTACAACCCTTATCCCCCCAACAACCAGGCTTCAGGGGGTCAGGCTGCAGCACAGGAGAGCAACACTCAGTAAATATTCTGCTGTGTAACAGTCTGGCTGCCTCAGGGAAATCAAAGATATAGCAAAACTCAAGTCACTCCTACCTATTCAGCATATTATTCCTGAAGTCAGGTCCTGAATTCAGACCGAATACCTTTCCAACTTTATTAGACCTTTTATTGGTTTCCAAACGTGAAACTACAGTACTAGGCTGTTGAATAAAATGGGATAGAGTTGGAGTTTATCAGCATCATCGGGCTCTCCCTCAGATATCCAGAAGATATGTTCTAAGGACCCTTAGTAAATCACTCTCTGCTGGTCACATAGTTGAGAATTCCAGAGAATGGCACCAAATCATAAAGGTGAAATAGGTCTCCAGGTAGCCAGATGGCAAGAGGGGTCAAGTGGGGATGACACATTGCTAGGAAAACCTGCTGTGTTGAAGGAATATAGAAGTCTAGAGTGCTAGAAAGTACCTGAGCAGAAGATTTTAGGGGTTTGGTAACACCTACAGAGTAGGTGTAGGAATCGTGGTTCATTGTGGTTACTACCATTCTGCATTTATTAGCAAGCACAGCAAAACAAACCATCTTTATGAGTGTTCTCATATATTAGGACACAGACATTTCTTTTATAAACACCAATTTATGCAGACTAAAAACCACAAAACCCCAGAGCAAGTGGTTTTAAAAACAATTGGTGATGATTTACTTGTCTATATACAGTATATTATAAGTACTGTGTTCTGTCCCAGGTATCTCCATAGGGTTGGCAGGTATGATACAGGGTGAATAGGAGTCCCATATCCATCTGGGACAGTAACTGAAGGCCAGGTGAGATATGCCTGAATCCCACCCTTCACTTAGGAATGACCCAGCTCTAACAGTAGCAGGCTTAAACCAAAATAAGTAAATTCATACAGAGGTTTTTTACCTGGTTCTGATGAGATCTGCTGCTTACAAGGCTTTGCAGGAGAGAGCTACCAGAACTGTCTGTTCCCAGGCTACCTTACCTTTATACTGGCTGGCAGACATTCAGTTCTTCCAGTCCGTCCCTAAGTGGCACGGAGTGAAGTTTGTGGCACACCACTTATGCCCACATTCACTTGTTACAGCATGTACTCTTTGGCACAGTAAACAAAGCAATCTCAACCTCCTCCCAGCATTTGAGATCAGGAGGGGTGAGGGCCCTTGGAATGCAGACGGAAGCATTTGGTGCTTTGTAAAAACTGGAGTCCCTGATCATAGATATGAAGAGAATGAAAACCAGCCATTGGAAAATCTGCAAGCTCCTGAAACGGCACAAGTCAGAAATGTGATAGACAGGTGGAGGCTCGAAGTGAGTGTGTTTGTGCTTTTGCCTGACTCCTCTTGGCCTCGTGCACCAGGCCTCCTTAGTCGAGCTGGACGTAACCCACTGACAAGCAATGTGGCACGACGGCGGCTGTGGGGGCGTTCGGGCAGCCCCAGCACTTTTATGAAACCTCTGCCCATATGACAGACCCAGGGAGTCTGAAGGGCAGAGCTGCCAAGGAACTGTACAAATTCTGCTCCTCGTGAGGAGCAGGAGCCAAGCAAGGGGGTGCCCACCTCTGCCAGGGTACACAGGCTGCGTTTCTGATTCCCTCTGCCCGCGTGGCCCGGCTAATCACACGGAGGAGTTGGTTTGTTGGCCCTGTTGCTGTGCTGCTTCACCAGCTGCGTGGGCTCCTGTCGGGAGCACCATGGCACAGGAAGGGACGCGGAACTGCTCCGAAAGCAGAGCCTTGGAAGCCAGCATGGGACACAGAGTTACCAAGGCAAACTGAGTTGCAAAACATCAGCGGTTTTTTCGAGTCCTTCTGGAAAAAGATTTGGACTGCACTGTGTAAAAATATATACTCAATAAAGAAGTTTGGAATAAGAAAAGGCAATGTCACTCTTATATTTCAATCAGCAGACAGATTCACCTTATTTTGCAAGTGGTCCACTCCCAGGAAATATGAGATAATATGGATAAGTCATATTTGTTCATTTCTACACCATCAAATCTTCCACTGGGCAATGGGAAGATTAGAAAGGTTATCTTGTCATGTTTTTCAATGCAGTGAGTTGATCAGTGCTACAAAGCCTATTTGAGAAACTAGGTAATCACATTCCTTTAGGTAGATTTCAGTACATGTGAAACTCTGTTCATAACACTCTTCTGTCTGTTTCCAATTAATACTTTAATGAGCAAGTTTTCTTCAGCAAGCCTCTTGAGGAAACAGCAAATTTTATTTGAAAGGAGAAAAAATTTCTAGAAAAATAAATTTTACATCTTTCTCCATTAACATTTGCCTTGAAGACTTATTAAAGTATTTGATCAATCTGGTCAGAGAGATTGAGTCCCTCAGAAAACACAATAAATTTCTGGGTAAATAACCTACCCCTAAAAATGACAGAACATGAAAAAATTAAAGATTTTAATGTAAAATTCAGGTAATGCATTCTATTTGATAAATAGGCAAACCATCTAAATAAAGGTAGTCTGCTACAACTAAAGCAAATTTTTATTTCATATGTTTGATGACAACATAAATACCTTTCTATGCACTGTAGTTCCATTATGTTGAATTATGTATGTGCAATAATGTTTTAAACAAGTAGACAAGGCAGTCCTCACAGTGCTTGTATGTCTGTAGCTCAGCTATTAACAGTGTGAACTAAACAGACGCTAACCAGGCACCGCACGGGAGGTTGGTGTCTCTCCTCCCCGTGCCGTGCTTCCGAAGGTGCGTGCCCAGGGAGGCTGTGTCCCCACCTCTGCAGCGTGGGCAGCACGAGAGCACTGCTGGTCCAGGAACAGCCTGTGACAGTGGCGCAGGTCACCAGAGCTGATCACAGAAGTTTTAGAGGCACATTTTGGTTGAGTTTCTCCGTGCTTTCCCGGTCTTGAGCCTGAGGGCAACTTTTTGAGGCTTGCATCAGCAAGCTCAGGAGTTAGTAATTTAGGACTTTTCTATTCAGCAGCTGAAATTGAGAGCAGGCTGATGGGAGAGCTGGGAATAATGCTGTGAACTAGCTAAACTAGGTGTGAGTTTGGAGTGGGACTGACTTTTAAAACCCTTGTGTGGCATTTTTATTCAAAAGTAAAGAGCCTTTGCTCAAGTTGCTTGAAGTCATTGTAAGAGTATAGGGAGGAAGGGTGAATCAAATCTACTTTTAACAGCTACAAAGCATTCAAGAAAGGATATTATGTAGTTTAGTAAACCAGTTATGACAGATAAACTGCTTATAGCCTCACTTGGCAAACTCTGGAAACTCCTGCTGATTGCAATTCATGGCTTTAGCTCTTTTTATGCAAGTCTGTGATTTCTATATTTTGAAGGAATGAATGGAAGCACACAGTAGAGATGGACCATATATAATTTCTGGTACCATTCCTCCTCTTTAGCTGCTTTTGCTGAGAACAGATAGGATCAGGAGTGCAACAGTGCCATAACTGCTCTTACAAGACCTCTGCCAGTGCACAGGCTTTGAAACAAATGGGAAAGACTCCAGGGGAAACATAGTAGACTTCTGAGGTGAAGAAAGGACCATTTGTCCTTTGGAACCTCCCTGTGCTCTTCTTGGTGGTGTCTGCTTTTGCAGAATGTACGGTTGCAGGAGTTTGTGGTAAGGTGAGAGCCTGTTCATCCTTTGGCTTTGGGGACAGCCTGTCCATCTGGGGTCTGAGGGCTCTCACCCTGCTCGTGGCTCAGCCATCAGCCATCCGCAAAACTGTCTCTTTGCACTACAGTTTCACTACCCGTAAAATGGTTGTTTATGGCTTTGTAAAGCATTTCAAGATTCATGGGCTGGACATGTTATAAAAGAGCAGGTATTTATTGGAAACATTAAAGCCACCAACTATTACAAATAGGCATTAAGCTCTTTTTAACATTTGGCTTTATGAGTTTTCAGTCATTTCTTCACACCACATAGGTCAGACAGTATGCCTAGATCAGTGATCCAGCACCTTTGGGAAGTGTTGGCATCTGGGGCAGAAGTTTACAGCTGGTCTGCAGAGAAAATCTACTGTGTCTGAGATACATTGGATCTGCAGCATGCTCAGAATAGACATGCCATTTTTTGAAAAGGTCACATTCAATGCTCAGATGTCACTTATCTGATCTCATCTGTAGCCATGAACGTAAAAAGAAATGCCAGACTAAATTTTCAGTCAGAAAGAAATGGGCAGGTCTGGAGAAATCCATCTAAGCTAATCCCAGCCAAATGTGTTCCTTAATAAATGAAAACTTTTATTTTTTCTGTACTCTATATTTTGCCAGACAGCACTGGAAGAAATCCTCCAGGTATTGAAAAGCAATAGTAAGTGTGTAGTAGTTAGCAAAGCTAGTTGCCAATACACCAGGCAAGAAACTTTCTGATGGCAACCAGCAAGCAGCACAGCAACTCACTTTCCAGCGATTCTGCAGAGCAGACGGGTCACATCCCCCAGAGGCCACATCTCACGCTCACCTTCCCCATTCCTCAAAGCTTTGCACCGTTCAGGCACTCTGCCTGGACAGGGCTCGGCTGTGTGACACGGCCATGCCTCGCCCTGCCAGGGAGAGAGCGGTGTGACAGCCCGGGGTGCCGAGAGCGCTGGGAGCACAGCGTGCGTGCAGTGCTGCACCCCAGGCCTGGCCCACTGCGAGACTCCCACTGCCCTCGCTGCTCTGCCTTCCCTTCCCACCACGGAGTACCGCCCTGCATTGCAAAGCTGCCAAGGGAAATCGCTCCTCTCCAACTCTCTTTGCCAAGATTGCACAGGACCAGTCATGCTGATTGTTCATTATAAAGCCGTAATATATGTTTAATGACACCTTTTTTTTTTTGCAACGCCAGCTGGTATTTTAATAGCCTTAATAATAGCACATATTAGTAGCATTATTACTTGTTTGTGTAACACTCCAGCTTCTCTGCACTATGCCAGCAGTAACTAATGAATGCATTCTAGGAAATTGATCCACCTGAAGCAGATTTCTCTGAGTAAAGCTTTAACTTCAGGGAAATAGGATGTGAGCGCGGTGTGGGAGTGGATATGAGACAGATTTAAAGCTCTTTTTGGATTTATAGAATAGCTTCCAATTCCTGCTGATGCAGAAATCAGTTTAAAAATAGATAATCCCACCTGGGCCATTTGTGTACCTGCCGCTCCAGACTCGGCCAAGAATGGCAGACCTGCTGTGCAAGCCAAACTGATAAGAGGTAGGAATCCAAGATGGGGGGATGCCAGCGTGACATCTTTCAAACAGTCTTTTCCATCCATCCTCCATATGACTGTTTATTTCATCAAGAACAGATGAAATAAACAATATTACTGGGCTACAAAATCAGGGGTTTCTGATGAAAGCAGCTCAATCAGCAGCTTCAGATATGCAGACATTGGGAAAGAGAAAACCAGGCCTAAGACTGTTTTAGGTCTTCTGTTTGGCCTTGAATATTCTGCTTTACTCAAAATACCTTGCAGCCTTAAATTAATGTATGAAGTTGGCAAGATAAAATACTAGGCATATAGACAGCAGAAGCAAGAAGGAAGTTAAAGTTTGCTGCTTGCTGCTGAGATCAGCCCCAGCCCCTGGGCCAGTGCTATAGCTGTAAATGATGGCAATAGCTATAAACGTTTTGGAGCTGTTACCCAAAAGATGGTAGTCAGCGCCTCTGGTAGGAGTCATCACTTGGGTGGTTCTGCAGAGCCTCAGTGGGAGCAGATGTTGGCCAGACGTGTGCTGAGCACTTGTTCAGGTTGGGTATTTGACTTCTGCTATTTGTTATATACTTGGTTCACACACTGAGCATCAACACCTCGATATCCTACATGGATCGTCTTTTACTGGCACTGCCCTTCTCCCTGTGCCTATTTAGGAATCTGGTTAGCATTAGAGAGCTGGTGCTAATTTTAGGCACACAGTTATGCTACATAGGTCCTCTTTTGACTCACAGCAGCTCCCAGGATGATTTGTGTGGGATATCATTTTGACACAGTCACCCAGGCTCTTCCTTTGGATCCGTGTTGATAGTCAATCCTTTGCCTTTTCCTACCCATCTGATAAGAGAAATTATCCCAGCACACAAGTCTCACATGGCTGTATTCCCCTTTCTCCTCCTTTCGTGTATTTCCTGGCTCCTTCCTCTACTGCCCTAAAAGCACAAGATGCCATAGCAGCTACTTTGAGGAGAACCTGTAATTGCTGCCCGGGCAGCCACTAAAAAAATTGAGATAATTTTCTTTGCCAAAATTCCACCAGAAAAGCCAAGGACTGAATTGGCAGTTCCACACTATTTTTTGCATACCAATTGAAAGGTTTTCTAATTGATTAGCAATTAGCCGGTTCTGAAACACTCAGGGTCAGACTCACAGCTGGTGTAAATCAGAGAAATCTCACTGAAGTCTCTGATTCATTTTCCAAATGGTTAAAAATTTAGCAGGAGCTTTAAATTGCCAATATTATCCATCAAACAGCTGGCTAAAGTTCAGAAAGATAGCATATGTTCTGTAATGCTCTTTGACATAAAGTATTCCTTATGGGCCAGATATAATCAATACAAGAGCTAAAGGGAAAATTCAGGGGTTTGAAAAAAAAAAAACAAAACCCAAAAAACCATGGATCTGATAAACCTTTAGGAATAAGAGTCAAAATGTGGAATCAAATTTTACATCTTTACAAGTGTGTGTTTGTTATCATAATGAATCAAAACTAAGTTTTAACAGTTCTTCTGTCTCTTGGATGGAAGTTTGACACTCCTGTCAAAGGGACTGGAAGGATTTTGCTGGCTCTTGGTGGAAGTGGACTGCATCCCTTGTGAAGCCCGATTCCCCAGCAGGTGTGGATATTGCCTGTGTGCACAGCACAGTTGTTGCGTTCTGTTTCCTTTCTCTTTTCGGTTCTGCTTCTCAAAACATTCCACTCATTGCTGTTCCAGACAAATGTTCTAATGAAACTAAAGACCCAGGACCTGAACAGCCTTAGGAGAATTAGAGAGGCAAAGGAAGATGAGAAAAGGCCCAGAATCTGCCTTTTCTCCTGTAACAGACAGAGACTTCGTCTTAGGAGATAAAGAAACATTGCCTGAACTTGGTTCATACTTTCTGGGAAGTCTAATAGCAGGTCTGTCTCTGACATCTGTATATATTAGAAAAGTTTTGTAAACTTGGTAATTCTGAGGGCACTTCTTCCTATGTTTCCTTCAGCTGCCTGACAAAACAGAACTGATTTGGGGCTGCTGCTCTTCAGTGTATGTATCTTACTTCTGGACATAAGTTAGGCCATACTGTTTTCTCTCTGTCATCTGCTTCATATTGTTGGGCAAGCACATTACTGCTAGTGAAGTCTATATTATATCAAGATAACACAATGATATATGTGATATTGAGTGGTGATATTTTATTTTACAGGCCAGAAACTCTAATAACCATTTAGATAAAGGCAAGACCAGAATGTAAATTACATATTTTCTTTAATCCTCGATTTATTTTAAATATATTTTTAATTTATTTATATATTTATTTAAAATATAACCAAAACCATTTCTGACTTTAATAGAATCAGATACTTTTTAAATATTTACTATACAATAAAACACAATGCAGAATATAAAGAAATATAAGAAAATGTGTATTATTAAAATAAAAACACTCTACTCAGGAAGTGGAGAAAAGGATTTTACCATCTATAGGAACACCCACTTCTTCCCTCTCAGGAATTACTTGTAAACCTTTTGTGCTTGTGTTGCCTTAAGTGAATGATATTAAAATCTGAGCTGTGTTCTAATAAAGAGTGATTTTCTTGGTAGCAGAGTCATGTATTAATCTTTATTTCAGAAATGCAGTCTTTTAAACTAAGGACTTCTTCCCTAAATACTCAACTGCCCTTCTTCCTCCCAATCTCTGGGAGAAACTCTCCATTTTCCCATTTGTTTAATATAGATGGCTCTGACAGATACAGTGAAAAGCTAGGAAAGCCTTTGCTTCAGTACTGAGGCCATTCCAATGACCTGTGCCTGAAGATTTGGAAAAAGACTGGGCTTTACTTTGCAAATTCCATGTGCAGTAGGAAACTGCAGAGCTGCTCCAGCTCTAAACAAATCTTCAGGGAATAAATGCTCGAGCCTTCACCAGCCACATCCAGTGAGGGTTAAAAAAAGAGCCACATTTTCCACACTTCTAAATACTGAGAAAGTCACATTTAGTTGAGACTTCATTTTTCTGTAGGGAGTTTGCAGTTCTGTAGGGAGACTGTGAAAACTTATCTGAGTAAGCAGCCTCATTGGCTAAGTTAGAAAATCCTGCATTAAATTTGGAGCCTAGTAGAAAATTCAGGTACCAGTTCAGCAGGTTAGGGTTCAAGACATATTAAGATTTAGACGTAATTCTGTAAATTTCAGAAAACGACATTCCTCAGTCTCCCACCAGTGGAGCACAAGGTAGAAGTATGTGTAAAAAGATACAAGAGGTACATAAGTTTTTCCACTATTCTCAGTACAATGACACTGGTGATTAAATTATTCAGTATAAGCATAAAATAATCTGTCATGGTTTAGGGTATGAGGACTCAGATTGGTAGTTACTTTTTAATCCCCTCTACATAAAAATGGGAATAATAGAAACAAACTCCTATTAATCTGACTCATTAAGTGTACTTAGGAGCCCTATTCCCATCAATTTCATTGTAGAACACAATTAAAAATGAATGTGAGATGCAATCTGTACAGCGTTTAAAGTGCTGTATTTAATAGTGTTATTGCTGAGTTTAAGCATCATTTCAGAGATTTAAGCACCTGAATTATGCCAAGGCAAATCTACTTTGCACTTGACTGTCAAACTGATTTGCAGCAAAGTCCCAGCCTGGGATTAAGATCAACATCCAGGCATCTGGAACCGGTTGAGTGATAAAGAAAAATCCTGACTGTAATATCAAGCAGCAGAAATGGGCAAGAAGATGCTGCATTACCCTTCAGCTGCCTCGAGGCTAATGGGAGAAAAATAATTTAATACTGAATAAGGCAAGGATGGTTGGGGTGAGGGCTGCCTACACTGGATCAGAATTGCTGATTTAATTTGTGACACTAACTGAACCTTGCTGTCACATGGATCTGTACCCCCTCAGTGGCTGAACATACAGATGGGGTTTGCTTGATTGGATCTAGATGAAGAAACAAGGCCATGAATTTTACAGCCACTTCATGGTATAACAGCAACCAGGTGCCAGCTTCAAACATCTGTCCTTTTCCAGGATGAGAGGAAACAGAAGAGAAACAAGAAGATATCTTTATTAACAAAAGCCGGTGGGAAATGTGGTGCGCAATGCCAGAGAATTACTAAAAATGAATGTTCCAAATAACCTGAAATTCAGAATTAGTATCAGATTTCCCATTTCAAAGTGATTCATAGAGAAGCCTAGGAGAGTGATCAGAAGGTAATTATGTCAGAGCAGCTTTCCTTCTGTCCCATTCTCATTCCCATCTACAAAACCATTTCAATAACCTTGGCTGCCTCTGCTAAAAGATTAGATGTGCTGAAAACTGTACATGGTTTCAATTATTAGTGAGATACTAGCAGATTTGTATCTGTTTGTTAATTTTTTGGTTAGGCAAAAGAACATTTAAGGCTATTCCCATACTTTATACTGAAAAATATTGCTAAAATCCAAATCACATAGGATTTTTATTTGTTATCTAAATGCTCAGTAGCTTATCAAAATCTTTACCAACTTGGATAACAAAGACTTTTAGATATTTCTGTGTCTAGGTGTCTATACATACTTCTTCAAAACATGTTTTTGCTTGTAATGTATGCCTTCTGCTTTATTTCAGGAATGTCCTAACATGGAAGAGACACGTACCAAGATCGCGAGACCCTTGTGGTGTAACTCCCTGGGAAGCACCCCAGCTTGATGTTGGGCCTACTGAAACCAAGGGAAGCTCACCGTTGGCTTCATACGGCTTTGGGTCAGACCGTCAAAAGCACTAAGAGTGTCCTGCGCTCGCCACCTGCCGCCACCACCTGCCCCCTGACTTTTAGTTTCATGCATTATTTCCACTTGATATTGCTAAGAAATTTTTAGTCTCATAAAACATGAAAAAAGAATCATCATTTATACTATAATAGGAGAAAGTATGTTTATTATATTTAAAAGCATGCATTCTCGTGGATGTACAGGGATTACTTAATTTTATCACTACCATTCAGTAGGTACAATAACACAAATTGAACTTCAGTCCTCTGCAGGAAAAAAAGTGTACAGCTAGAATAAATTTTTTGCACTGTCAATTTCATTATGACACATTGCATTATGTTCCACATCCCACATTGCAACAGTTTTAACCACGCAGCTGCTGAGAGCCCAGGTGCAGATTTTCAGGCCTGTTTAGGTGTCTAACTTGTACTGTAAATTAATTTAGTCACTGTAATAGTAATTTTTGGTATGTCTAAATCTTCTCTCTTAATAGGCACTGAGGGAAACTCATGATCTGAAGTTTAAGGCATCTGATTCTTCACAGGATGCTCTATGATGGTTAGATCCCAGGAAAGAAATGTGCAAATGCCAGCACATCGGTTGAAGACAGCAAAATATAGCCAACAGGAAATACAAAAAGAAAACAGAAGTCCAAAAAGTTATAAAATTAGAAATCAGAAGTGCTCTTCACAGGAGAACAGAGGAGAGAGGATTTGATCTTAGAAGTGCAGCTGATACAAATGTATGCTGCATCTCCCGTAGCCTGTGTCCAGCCTCAAAAGGAGAGGGATGCTAGCAGAGGAGTCAGAAGGAGCCCCTGGGTCAGCTTTCCCCATGAGAACAGAACTGTCTGTGGGCTTTGGGAGGCACCTCTTCACGGTGCCATCCTGCACATCCTCTCACACTGCAGATCCCAGATCCTGACCCTCACAAAATCATCTGGCCTGGCAAGACTGTTGAGATAGAAACTGGCTAAAGCCCACTGCACCTGAAGTGGCCCTCAGGACGTGCCCTCCTGCCTAAAAGGTGCACTTCCAGTTTAGCTGTCCCACTTCAGTGGATATATTCAGTGGGAAAAATCTGGGCCTGCATACCTGGATACCTGGATACCTGGATAGACATTTATACAGGATGCACTAATGTATTAGAGACAGTTGCAAATTTAACACATTCACGGAAGATTTTATAAAATACTGTTTCACTACCCTATTGTTCAGTTACTCTGAGTGTGACTATCTTTCTGTAAGGTGTGACCTTAATGAAGACAGCAAGAAGAGTCAAACTAACATATAATTCAATGCCTCTCAGAAACCATTGAGACATTTTGTTTCCTACTAACATATACTTCAGTCCTACAGCACAAGCAAAATGTCAAATGAATCATTTTTACACCCTTCCCTTGAAAAATCCATCACAATCATACTCTGATTTTTAAAAAAACTGCATTTCTCTGAGAATGCTGTTCCATTAAAAAAAAAAAAAAGAGCGCAAAATATCTCTAGTTTTCTTCACTATAAAAATATGCTTCAGAAAAATTTTGGTAGATCTCCTTTATTCATTTTTTGAAAATAAATAGCTTGAATTTAGTTTATATTTTTTTCTTTTCAGGAAGGATCATGGTAAAGTTGATTAATTTCTTATTGATTGGCTGTGGCTTAGTCACAGTCTCTCCTAACTTAAATGGAATCTAAAGTATTTCTTTCTACAATAGAATTCTGTTCAAAAAAGAATGAAAGTTCTTCTCGCCTTCAAGACCTCTATTAACATGTTTGTTCAATGCACAATTTCTTTTCTAACATAGTCATTATGGCAATAACTCACTGAGGATATTTGAGGATAATAACATATCTTTAAAGAAGGAAAAGCTGCTAAGAGGTGCAAATTCACAAAGGTCAAAGCCTGATGGATCTTTAAGGTTCTGAAACAAAAAGAAATAATAGGAGCAGGTGGGAGCTGGATGTTATGTTACAAATGTTTGCCTGGATCAAATAGAAGAAAAAGCAGGGAACTCAGCACAGGTCTCACTGATCCCTGTTTTTCCTGTAGCTATTTGTCTATTTTTTATCCAGCTACACATATTCTAATACATAATCTAACACAAAGACTTATATATCTATAATACTCCTGCTCCTAGCACTACTTATTAATTTTATTCTAAATAGTTATGGCTTTAAAAAAACACAGAAAGAGACAATTTGATTTGGTCTAGAATATAAGCATTCTTTTCTCAGTATGTATACTAATATGCTAATACTTTTTCTTCCTCAGCTCCTGACTGTTTCATTCCTCTTTATCTTGTGGAGGGCTCAAAGCATGAACACCTTTATCACACAGACCATGAAAGAGGAAAACATGAACTCGAATTCACTCAAATAGAAAAGAAACTAGGAAATCTCCCTTCATCATTCTTTTTCTGGGAGGATGGTCTATCCAGTACAACATCCAGTACAACATCCAGTATGATATGGATAGACTGTTCCTTTCTTTACAAAGGAGAAAAGTGACCTCGTGCTGTTTTATTCAGAAGTAGCAGTCTTCTGCTGTCCTGGTGGTACCTGTCAGCTGAGCAGAAACCAGACTTCTAGACTGCCTGATCTCAGAAAATGGGATTGAGGGCCAGACGTGTTTCTGAGATCTGTGCAATTCTGACTCAGCCTCCAAGGTGCTCCACTCTCTCTCTGTGCTTTATGGGCAGTAAACCTCAGGGCACAGCTGCAGGGTTTGGGTTTTGTCTTGGACAATGACATGTTCAGCCCCCAGCTTCAGAGCATGTGAAACTTTTCCTTGGATCCACTCCACCTTTCCTCTCGACTGACTGAAGCCAGCCCTTTGACTAAGTAGTACTTAGAGAAGATAACTGCAAATCTGGGAAAGACAGAGTCTGCAGAGCTCCCTGAATGGTCCTCAACAACTTTAACTCCATAACAGTCAGTTCCTTCATAACCCTGACAACAGTGGCAGGGAATGTCTCTGCCATTATTTCCAGACCTTCATTTGATGAGTCTCCTCTAACAATAATTCCTTGGTTCACTGAGGCATCTATCTGGAAGGTCTTAAAATAAAAGTGTAGATATGTTGAGGCTCTCCAAGTTCTTTGCACGCATGATCCATTGCCCTGACAAAGATGCCTCCTTCACACCTCAGCTGCTGTTGTGACATCGATAATGTAGGGCCCAAATTCAGAATCAGTGAATTTTTGCACTTCTCTGCAGTTCCTCTGTAAATGGTATTGTTTCCTTTTACGTTCTAAAAAATATGCAATATGTACGGAGCCTGCATTAATTAATTCATCCAGGATAACATAAATTTCATAATTTATAGGTTTAATAAGAATTTTTATACAGAACATATAATCCTATTGAGATGCAAATGACTTCAGCTTCAGCAACTTGCACTCCCCAGGAAGCACCAGTGTGTAGATCTTTCAGGAAGCCATGATACAAGCTGGAAAAGCAGGTGATGTCAGTATGGCTGTGTGGCAAGACTGTAGGTAGCTGGAGCTGATGGAGATGCTCCAGAAGCTTGCCTTTGTCACTTGACTGGGGTGGAAGGAAGTTCACCCTCCTGTTCATATTGATTCTGACAGAGACCACATCCAAATGTTTAAAAAATTGGCTGAAGTAATTGAATTTGCTGAGGACAACTGAACACTTATTTTCAGCCATTCATTCTCATGCTGGCTGGGTTTTCTATACTATCTGCCAGGAGAAAAACAGCCCAGAACACCCATTTCACCCAGATTTAAGGAAAAAGTCTTTTTTTATGACAAAGTTTGATATGTGGCTTTCTGAAAACTCCAGGACATGGCAGAGCCTCAAAAATCAATCTTTGATTTTAACATGGCTAGGTCTGATATGTAGTACAAAACCTCTCCATCTGATCTTAACAGCCTGCTTTATTTTTCTTGCCCCCACACAAGGACAGTTCTCATAACCTGACAAATTGCTAAGCACCACCACTAGACCTTGTCTGGTGTGCTAATCAGGCTCCAGATAATTTCCTAGTGTTTCACGCAGGTGGAAGGGAATTTGACCAGGATGATAACTACTGAGGAACTCTGATCCAAAATGCCTGGTATTAGCCACTGGCTTCCTACTAGAGGTTGCCTATGAGCCTCACAAGAGGCTTGTTAGGCCAGGAAGAACTGACCATGTTCCATGTTGTCCTGGCTGGAGGACAGCAGAGGCTGGTTAAGCAGTCAGTTCTGCTGGTACCGAGTACTCAGGGCTGGTGCAGTCAGATACTGTCTATTAACAGGACAAAATGAGGATCTTACACAGTGCATTTAGGTCAGGCTCAGGTTTACCTCTAAAGAAGTTCAATTAATATCTCTCCAAACAACAATGCCTGCAGCTCCCAGGGCACTCTCCAATAGTGTTAAAAAGAATCTTGCTACAGTGAAAAGAGGAAAGACATCACTGTCAGGATAATTCAGCATTTCACAGCCTTTCTAAAGTAATCCAGTGGTGTGTTATGTGGCTGTCTCTCAGACTAGGGCTTCATTCTGGTCCCTATGAACTACATTTTATTCTGGCTAAAGGTTTGCTTTCTAGTCTACGACAAGTATCAAACTGAAGTTGCAAACTTAGGTATGCCTGAGATCTTGGTAATAAGAAAGTGAGTAAATTGGGGGGAAAAATGCATTTTAATCCACTTTGATGCAAAAATTTAATCACAATTATTTGATAACTCATCAATTACTAGAAGCAACTTAAATCCTTTCATTAAAGTATGATTTTTTACACAAGAATTTCCTAAAACATTGCCTCAGTTCTCTTTTTGTTTTTTTCTCCCCTTTTGATAAGGAGAAGGAGAGAGCCATTTTGCTATGTCAATCAGTTGTTTTCCAGTCCCTCTCCAACTTGAAAGCTGTGATTCCAAAGGCATTCATTGTCCTTGCTGCTTTCCCTAGGAGCTCACTCAGATTCTTATAAAAACCTAGAAAAAGCAATCATAAATAGGCCCACACTATAGGAGGGAAATACCAGCATTGTGCAACCTTAAATGAAAGAGAAAATGCAACACTTGGCAAATTTTAAGAATTTCAGTTACAATATTCTTTCAAGTTTATATTCTTTCTAGTTTTGTTCCAGAGAGATGTCTTTCACTGTCCTGCTCATACAGCAGGCTGTAAGGAGAAGATATTTGGTGCTTGGATATTTATCCTTAATTTGAACCATGACTGAGGATCAGCAACAAGCACAGAATTTGAAAGGCCATCGATAAGCAAGTGACTTCCTAGGCACCATCACTGATTTAGGGGAATTTGAGGGCCACAGTACGGCAAGAAATGACTTGATGTGAAAAAAACTTCACAGAGATACGTTGCCTGGAGGGGAAAAGAGGCAGGATCTGGGCATAAAATGGCAAAAAGGACGCAGCAGTTATTGATGTCTGCCTATCCTCTCCTTGCAAAGCTAAGGAAGAGCAAGCTGGGTAAAACCACTAAGGCAGTTGTCTCCGTCTCCTGTAATGTCTTCAAGACCAAGAGAAGGGAAGCCCCTTGCTGGGAAATGTAGTGGGTGAGTAACAGCACTGATAAGGGAGTAGTGTTACCTAATAGAAGAGGGAGCTAAGGCTCCTTCTCAGACAGGATGCCAACTTCAGATTCAGTACCTGGGATGAAAATTCAAACATAGCCTTGAAAAGCAAATACAGCTCACTTGCTAAACTCTGAAACATAGAAACTGGTGTCTGCTGGTAGTGCAGTCACTGTCTACAGGTGAGAACAGAACCAGGGCAGTGACAGACAAGTCATGCTGCTTTTTCACAGGAAGTCTACTGCCCTCATCCAGGTTCTGGGAGGATGTCCAGAATCACATTAAAAAAAGCCTAGGATAATGGACTTATCTCAAAAACACTGTTATGTGTGTGTTTGTATGCATTCAGCTGATGTGAGCAGTACTCCTCTGTTCTGGGGCACCACTGGCCTGGCCCAACGTAGGCATTATGGGACTAAATTAAATGGTTTTGAGGTGGAGGCATGCAAAAAGACTACTGGTTCCAATTTCCCATTCTTATCTACAGAGAACAAGTTGCTAACATCTCTGCCTCAGTTTCCCTTCTAAAAAGAGGGCAGGTGTCTGGGGATTAGTGATTGCATACCTCAGCAGAGGGAAGTACATCAGGGAGGATTAACATATTAACAGCCTCCTATGTACTACATCAAATTTCTGAAATCCTTTTAATCCATTCAAATGCATGCTTGGGTACAGCCTAGTTATGAATTAAAGCAAAAAAGAAAAAAAAAAGGTATTCAAGGCTGTGGTTTTTTTCTTCAGAACATTGCGCGCTTTAAAGCATGTGGATAATTAGCATGAACCAACAGAGCTGGCCCAAGTAGGAGGTTTTCCATCCTGATGCACCATCTGCAAGAATGGTTAAAGGATAAATGCAGCCTACGTTGTTCCAGCAAAAACTTCCAATAGAGAGAACTAATAAAGGTTCCTCTCTGTAGCCTAGTCAGAGATACACAAATACAGGCAAAGCATAATCTTAGGATGTCATGGAGGAAATCCCTATGGATTCATTCAACCTAAACTGAAAAAAGTACAAAATGTTTTTGACTGTTTCCAAGGGGTTTCTAAATGTCAATGGAAAGATACAGGGCTGCAAAGCTATTCCAGAGACAGGAAAATTTATTGTTCCTCAAAACTTCACTCTTTGGGCAGGAATCAGTGTAGTTCTAATCACGGAAACTGTAATTATGACAGTCAGGGTATAAATAGCATTCCCACAGGCCTTTGGTTTGCTTTTCATTCCTAATGCAATTGTTTCTTTCATAAAAGTTTTTGCACTTTCTTCAAAGGAAACTAGTAACATTCAACATCATTTGCTGAAATATTCCCTTCCATTTCAGTTATGAGTTTCGTGGACTTTCTTCTTGTAGATGACAGATGTAGACATCTTTTGCACCACAGTTGCAGGCCCACTGAGGTCCCCAGTGCACCCTGTTCACAGTTACCCCAGTGAAGACCTCAGCTGGGGTGCAATAGTTAATGCCATGCCTTTTTTTTCTGGGTAAGTTTGAAAACTAAAGTTTTAGGGTATGCCACCATTAATATGGATTTCCTGTGATGTGCCTGCCCTCTTGCTTTAGCTAGCGGGTTTCAAATCATACAAAACATTTTCAGGTTCAGTACGTGGTACCTCAGGAAGCACAGTTCTGTCAGGCATTCCAGGAGTCTTGAAAGGTTTGCTCTCCCAAACTGGTGGTCAGGCTGATTTCAAAGTAAGAGAAGTCCAGATGAGTGGTATGTGCAGCCATGCCAGGGGCTGAAAGGTGGACAATGCACAACTGTGTTCCATTTCCAGGAAGTACTTTCATGACTTAAGAGATGACATTGAGCAGATCTCCCAGTTTGTCTCTAGAACATAGCAGAAGAGGTACTAATATTTGTTCCATATATAAATATATGAATTGGTATCAATCAATTCTAAGGCATCTACCATGCGAACACTGAAGAAACAAGGTGAGCACAATCTAACCCAAACAAAGGGGGAAAATTCCCAGCCAAAGTAAGGTGGTGTAAGTCTGGAAGTCAGCATACCATGGTTACTTTTCTCATCAATTCACAGAGGGTGTTGCCATCACTGCAGGGGGCCCCAGGATATTGCTGTGGCTGTGGCTGTTGCAATGGAAAGCCTGATGAAGACATGGATTCCTTATTATTCAAGATTTCTCAATAACAACAAAAGTAACTCTGAAATCAAACCTTGGCTTTTATCACCGTCTTCACAATTTCATGAGCATCCCTGACCTGTCTAGTGCAATGCCAGCCAGAGATGTTCCAAATAGCTCTAAACAAGCACACATATTTAATTGTCATTGTGCACTACCGTAAATGGATCCGAGTTCAAACCCTTGATAGCAATAAAGCAGATACTTGAACACTTGTTCTGAGCTATTTATTAGCCTGGTTACACTACCATATGCAGCTAGTGCCTTCCAGACCATGTCTGGTATCTCTGCACAGCACTGCAGTGTGCAATGTGGACTTTGTAGCTAAGGCCTGCTACTACTACGAGCAGCATCATTAATCACAAGGTCCCTACAGCCAAACCTACATACTTATATGTAAGAGAGAGAGAGTAGTATCATTTTCCAGCTCCAAGATCTCTCCTGCATTCAAAACCCTGGGAAAATCCCACACACCTATACAATCAAACATCATGGATTAGTATTTGAGTTCTATTGTTGTTCTTCTTTCTCAACCCTTGCCTACTTATTTATCTGTCCTGAGATTGTGACCTGCTGGAGGTAAGGATCACGGGTGTCATACGGGCAGCCAGGCTGTTACAAATGTACTGCTGGGAATAGAGTAGCTATGCTATCCTTCCTTTCTCTCAAAACAGAAAAACAGTGAGGAATTTCTACACACCTGAGGTACTTTTATGGGCCTCCCCAATCTCTCATTTTTCTGTTATTTTAGGGTAGGCCTAGCAAACCTAATTTCATCAAATACATCAGCATCCAAGGTAATCAACCCAGGTATTTTTAATATGCCTTCGATGCTTTTAGGATACAGTCTTCTGACAGTTTGAGGCATCAGATTGTTTTACAGCATACAAGGTGTGCCTGTTCCTCCTGCTGACCAGTCAGGCCATACACAGGACCAGCGCAGTGCGGAGCAGACACTGCAGAACTCAATGTTTAGTCAGAGAATCTCACCCCATGAGCCTCACAATACAGAGCAAACCCAGGTTTTCAAACTCAGTACTCACATATCCACAAGTGCCATACCAGCATTACTGAGCCTTTTAGAAAACAGTGTTAAAGAAAATTAGCCTGATTTGCCTGATCATCTCTCAGAAAGCGTACATGAGAAATCAAACTGGCAAAGCCACTCAGGGCTTGTCAGCATTAGAGGGAGGCCAAACTGAATTTCTCACCAAAAGACTGCACAGCCAAAGCTGGAGGATGGTGAGCTTGCTCTTTTGAGGAGACAATCAACAAAAGGACCACCTTTAGAGAGCCAGGCTGCCCCACAGCTGCAGAGAGATGGAGAAAAGGGACAGGGAGCTCCTGCCAGCCCAGCAGCCCTGCTCCTTACACCAGCCCATGCCTGGGATCAACATGTATTTCTGGCTTTTCAGGAGGCTTCCAGGGAGGCTGCAGCACTGCTGACCAGCAGCATTAGCAAAAAACAGATGGAAAATGCAGACCTTGCTGTGCTAGGGCACTATTGCTGAGCGCTGCTCTTGCAGTTCACAGAAAATCTGAGCTGTAACAAAATCCTGGCAGAGGGCAGCAAATCCCTACAATTGTTTGTTTTTCACATTGTCATTCTAAGCGGCAGCAAGTTGAGTTTCCCCCATGAGAGCCCCGTACTACCATCCTAGCCCTCTGCTTCCACACCTGTACAGGCTGGTCCAGGGAGATGTCAGTACCTGTGCTGGGCACATCCTCAGGTGATTTCCGTGCGACTTCAGGGAGCACTTCCCACGCAGGACCTCTGTCACTTGGCACAAGCACACCAGGGGCGTGCACCGGCAGGCACCCATGCCTTAGGCCACCTCGTGGCATCACACCAAAACCCATGGGACTCACCAGAGGCTGCTCTTCCTGGGATCTGCCTACCGGTGGGAAGCGGGGAGGCTCAGCTCTCCCACACCGTGGGTCCACACATCTCCTCTCAGGCAGGACTGGAGTGTAATTAGCCCTAGGCTTTACTTCATGCTGAATATACTGATTTGCTGCTCCAAAGTCCTCTGAACTGGCACACAGCAAAGTATCAGCCAGCTGAAGAAAATAATAATAATAAAAATCAGCAGCAGCAGCAGCAACATAACAACCACAACAATATCATTATAGGTTACTGAAGACTGCAAGGGAGTTGCAGACCACCTTGCTCCCTGAGAGAAACCTTTCCGGGGGAACTTAGCACAGAAAGATATTTGTAGGTGCTCTATTATTAAGGAGGAGACAGTTGCTCTTTTTTATTCAGTGTGATGGCAAATCATGGACTTCTGACTTCTAGTTTTGCTCCATTTGATGCATTTAGCCACAACACACATACATGCTCTATCTGAGAACAGTCTCTGAAATAATTTGTTTGCAACATGCAGAAAGGATGTGCCCCAGCTCTGCTTGATATTTTTCCCTTTCCCTAGCTTTTTCAAATTTGCTTCCAGTTGTGCAGGATTGCTAAAAAATTATCCTTCTCTTTTTGCTTGGTAATTCTTTCACTTGTATCAATCATAGTTGACAAAACCCAGAATACCCTTTCTGCTAACCAGATTTTCCTTTGGCAAAGGGAACACAGAGGCAGCCCATCTTGGTGTCCAGAGGACAGTGAAAATGCAGAGTGGACAGCAATTTCCAATAGAGAGAATGTAGAAACTGTGTGTCTTTACCAGGCGGCAAACAGCTCTAGCTAAGACTAAGCAAAATCAGCTTTAAAAAGGCAGTTCTGAAATGCAGACACATAGAGAGAAGTACTTGAACCAGAACAAAAGATACTGCTGAAAAAAATAGCTGGCGAAATGATAAGAAAATGGCTAAGCATTCATCAGTTGATAGAAACCCTGTATCTCTCTCCCCCAATTAATCTAGAACACAGGAAGACATTTTCAAGCTTTGTCCTCTATCTTGTAACAGAAAACCCACTCCAGTGATGTTACACTCTTCATATCGAGGGATTAGAAAAAGCACAAATTATGAATAAAGACAATGATATTTTCTCCTTTCTACAACAATATGGCATTGACACAGCACAACCTTGATGGGCTTAAACTAGGCTGTCTCAACACGCAAGCCACTTGCAAAATACTCTTATCAAAGACAGGAATATTTTTGAAAGAAGAATTTTCACACCCACAGAGATCCAATAAAATCCCTGGAATTTTACAAAATAATCCTTTTGTTGACTTTTTATCAGCAAAGCTAAAGTTGATACACTCAGAAGTCTGATGATGGAATGAGGTTTTTTCCAGTGGAAGTCATGCTGTCAGCAGTGAATTTTGCTTTCTGTGCTGGACCCAGATTTGGCGGCAATGTGCTTGAGGGCTGGTGACAGACAAGACAACCTTGAGAGCCACAGAGCTTGCAGCAGCCTCAGGGAGGGGGATATGGCAGGATGCCTCTGCTGTCTCTACCTTTCCTCATATGAGTGGGGGCTTGTTAGATCAAGGCAACCTTTAGTGATTTGCCTCACTGAAATTCTGCAGAGTATCTCTGTTGTGTCAGCAAATGCAGGGGACGTAATATATACCATAGTGGATAATAAAAATGGAGAAAATAATAATAATAATTATAAAAATGGAAAACGGATAATAAAAATGGACCTCATCTCACAATTATCTGCCTGACCCAGTAACACTGATGGCTGATTATAGCCAAGATTCAAATTCTTTTAGTACAGTCCTTCACTGATCCTGATGAAGGTGCTAGAAGACCCGAGCAGCATTAACTGCTGAGGGACATTTCAAAATTAGGGCAGCGCATCCTCAAAATGCTACAAATTAAAGTATGAATCTGATGCAATAGAGATATTTCCCTAGCACTGTAAGGAATGAGTTGAATAATGAATCAAAAGTTAAAATGCTGAATTATTGGAAGGCAATTTTGTAGTAAAATTTAACTGATTATGACTTCCATGGGACTTCTGGACACAGGAGACCACATTTTAGCAGACAAGCTACAACTATATGTTGGGCTCATCAGGACAATCATTTGGCCTCTATCAGCTCAGCTCATTTTGCCACTACAGTGAATTTTTCTTATTATTTACATGAGAATACATGTATTCTGGTGGCCTACTAGATAGCTGGATTTCTGAGTCTAAAAAATATCCCCCACTTTTTGCTGCATAAATGTCTCTCATTTGTAGACAATTACACTTGACGGTGGTCCAGCCTGGGAGATTAGACTCATGCTTAGTCCTAGCAAAAGGCAGATGGTTTAATGGATTGATTTAATGACCCACTGAAACATCCATAAAAGCAGTCCTTATGCTTAGCTTGTACTTTCCTCATGCTCTTGATGCCAGTGACTGGGTCATTTTCTGGCATACACTGAAATGATCACAAAGCTTCTTTGGCCCACGCCCAGCCTTACAAGGTTCTCAGCCATCAATACCACAATTTTTCACCTGTTTTAAGCCCAAAGGTTTTCCAGAACCTGCCTTTTCCAAAGATGGTAGCATTTACACTAGGAGCTATATTTTGCATGCTTACACTATAGAATCAGCACAGTGGCCTGAGTTCTAAAACTGCCTGAGTGGGCTGCATTACTACCCAATTTTCTTCAGGGGGTATAGTATATTTAAAAATTTATATGGATTACACCATGTGCACAACAAGAAATTTCACATTCTTTGAGGGTACATCAGCCTCAAGATATAAAGACTGTGTTCAGGAGTGGGCTTCAACTGGCTGCCAGGATGCCCAGGTTTCCTGCCACTGCTCATTTACCTGTAGCTCAAAACACCCACACTGCAAAGAGTGGGAGATGGGGCATGTGCTCAGAGGACCACCATCCAGAATAGCCAGCCACCTGACTTGTGTTGGTAAAAATGTAGGAGCCCATTTAAAAGCATCAAAACTGCTTGGGCTCTCCCTCTGCCTCTCTTATTCCTCATAGCATTTTAAATTGTGCTGAATTGGTTCTTTTGAGAAGTGGCTTTCCTCTCTGCCCACTTTCCTGATGCAATTGTAAGGCAAATCCTAACCAAAAACTAAAACAGTGATGCTTAATGTTCTGAGCATGTTCTTCTCATAGAAATTAAACAGGAGGTTAGCCCTGTGCAACAGAAAGGAGCTGACTCTCCTCCCCCACCCTTCCTGGGGGTCCAGAAGAATTACTGTGTATTTGAAGTAGGGTAGGATGGGTCCCCAAACCGAGCAGAACAAGCACCCACACGCGCAGTGGAGTGATTACAGCTTGCACCCAGCACCAGCAGATACGGGTGACATTCCTCTCTTCCTACTCCTACAGAATAGCTGTAACACAACAACAAAAAAAACCAGCTTTTTGATTTTTTCATCCCCACCATCTGAGCATGAAATTAGAGCTAAATGTTAGGTTGCAGAAAATACAACAATTCAGTGTTGTCAGTCTAAGGGATTATTGCAATTATTTTAAACTGGGGGTCATGTAAACCTTGGTAAGCCTCATGTATGGATGGGGACTTGGAACAAACCTAATGAGCCTCTCTCAGTGGCCATGCCCCTGCCGTGCCTTTCCATCTAGCTCTCGTCAGCTGTCACAGGACCTGCTGCCTCACTGCAAGGAGCGCGAAGGGGCTATTCAAGGAAGTGCTACTGACAGCCCTTACAGTAGCTGGTGAGTGCTGGGAACTAATGGACTAATGCCAGTCTAAAAGGAAAATTCCAAGAGTGAACAAAGCAAACATGAATATTTCATGGCTGCTTTTCAGCTACTCCAAGTCTATGATGATAAACCATCTTACAGCAGATGAGGTTATGCCCCTGTCTCGGTTTGGACAGG